>CM070767.1:8181246-8429468 GCA_036346245.1 Bonia amplexicaulis | reverse complement strand
CTCATGAGAATCCATAAGTAAAGTCCCGTCACCACGTTCGGATGGCCCATAGACTTAGAAGTAGGCATGGCATAGACTCCAAGTGGTGCTAGGGCATCAGAAGCCCCAACACTCAGCTGAGGCAGCGCACGAGCAACTGGACGTGCGTTGATCTAAAGAGGCACTGTCGGTGTAGGGTGCCAATAGTACCCAATAAGAGGCACCGTAGGTGGCGCCCAAGCAGTGGGTAGCTGCAGCATAGGGATGGCTACCAACATATGGATGGAGCTTCAAGAAGACACGACAGAAGAAGATGTATGTGCAGGCTCCCACATGATTATACCAGTAGGATTCTGTTGACAAACCCGCTCCATGTGGACTGAGCGACCACAAAGAAGACAATCACCAACCCAGGAGCACTTAGCAGCACGGTGACTACCACCACAGTTGAAGCCGATCATATATTGGCCTGGAATAGAGCACATCACCTACGAAGCTAAAGAAGGATGAGGCACCAAAGAAGAAGACGGTCTTAACTGATGAGGATTGGATGATGGCGGAGGGTGTTGCCCCTTGAACTTCTTTGGAATGGGTCGCTAAAAAGACTCACCCACCTCACCAAAACTCCTCTTTTGCCACCACCAAAACCTCCAAAAGTAACAAAACAATAGAAGCCCGCCTCCTTAGTGAGCTCCATCTCAAACTCCATACTCTTGGCCTCCTCGACCACAGAGATGAAGTCACAAGGAATAGTCACCCCCATGATATGCTGGTACTTCGAATTAAGCCCCTTGTAGAACCTTCTGGCCTTCTCATGGTCTGTAATATCCCGAACGTCGTTACGGTATAAGATTTTAAGTCAATCGCGGAATCGCTGGTTTTTCGGTAAATCGCGGGAAGGGAAAATATAAATTGTAGAACATTGTAAAATAAATTAAATAAATTAAAATAATTAATTTGATTGTTTTGGGCTGTCCGGAGGGGTGGGCCGGCCGCTTTGGGCCAGCCAGCCCAAATGGGGGCCCGTACCCCCTCCCAAACCCTAGCATCCTCTTTATAAACCCCTCCTTGGCCCCTCCTCTTTTCCACCCCAAACCAGCCTCCACCACCCCTTGGGCACCTCCCCTCCCCAAGTGCCCCAAGTGCTGCTGCCATTGGAGGAGAAGAAAGAGAAGGAAGGAGAAGAAGAAAGGAGAAGGAGAGGAGAAGATGGAGAAGAAGAAGAAGAGGAGGAAAAATTGGGGAAATTCTTCATCTAGGTAATTTTTTCTCATCCTAAATCCTCTGTTTTTAGGAATAATTAGGGTTTTTGGCACGGATTATGATGAGAGATTATAGTTTAATTGCCCGATTAGAGTTTAATCACGGGCTGATTTTAGATCTATTCGCGCAGCGCGGCTTGTCTCGCGGTTTTGATCTAGAAAAATAATTTTCCTGCGGGTCTTCCCAAAAGTCAAGTTGTAGAGGACTTCCAGATGTATCTTCTGTATTTTTTTCAAATTTTTCTACCGTGGGATCTGGGAGATACGGAGTCGGTAATACCACTGTCCGGCAGGCGGACAGATTGGTACAGTCCGACGGTAATCCGGGGTTTAAAAATAGTAAACGAATTTTCTTGCCTTGGCCGTAGTTGATAAAGTTGTAGATAATTTAGATGTATAGCTGTTGTATAAATTTGCGAATTTTTAGATCCCTGTGCTGTTGTGGGCACGCGTTTGAACGCGGCTGCCCAATCTGCCAGAACAGAGTTCTTCCTCTGTTTTGGGCATTAAATTACTCCTAGCTATGATTAAAATAAAAATAGGTGTTCTCCATGAAAATTGTAGGTTTTTAAGTCTTGAATCCAGAGAGATATCATTTTCTATATTTCGATCTATATTTTTAAAGATACGAAATTGTGAAGCAGCGCTGCTGCAGATGATAATTTGTTGAATTGTTGTGCGGGTTCGGGTTTCTAGCGATGTTTATAATTATTATGTTGTGCTTGTATGCTGTGGTTGTGTGCTGAGAGTTGTCTTGTGGACAGGTGGTCTTGTCCCTGAGCACTCTTGATCTTTGTTGATCTTCGCTTCGTCGGTTTGAGGCAAGTGAATGTAGCGGTGGTTGCTACCGTTTAACTTGTTATTCATTCTACTTGCAATTTACATTATCATCGTAATTTGATACATTATGCCATGATTGCGTGATATTTTAATTGTGGTGATGGTAGCAAGTATTGATCAAGTGATATGTTATTAACTTTGCTAGTAGACATGTGGATTTCCTGTTTAATGTTATAATGTGGAACATGAAACAAATACGCGGTGGATGTGGAGATGTTGAGAGCATGATAATGCTCCTTGTGGATGAATTAATGTGATTTATGATTTATCATATCATTCATATCATAGCATGTCATTTGCATATGTGGATGTCGCCGCACCTAGCAGCGACCGCATTCAGACAACCTCTTCTCCCGTGGGAAGCAATTCCCTGCCTTGGAAAGAGTGGAAGGAAGATAAGCATTCATATGCATTCATTTGTTGTTTGAATGACTGCATCCATATGCCATTTTGCATTCATATGCAATATGTTGTGGTGAAGATATGTTGTGGAAAGATTTATTTGCATCCATATGCAATATGTTGTGGTGAAGATATTTTGTGGATTATTCAACTCCATAGTTGTAATGTGGAATTTACAGTTTCATTGTTGTGTTGTGGATTTGGCTCATGTGAGCTATTTATGGTATGAGGATTGTGGTTGTGGTCGTGGAATGGGATTCGTCCCTTGTGTATGGTAAGGGTTGAGATTGCGGCATGAAATTCTTTTCTCATATACATATTAATTGTTGATAGCAAATGTGCATGTGAGAAATAATAATATATTGAAGTAAAACATACATATGTTTTATTGCATTTGGTAGTGGTAGTGGATGATGTTTAAAGTAGTTAAACAAGGTTTATTCGCTAATACTTTACCGTCATGGATAGTGTTTTGATGTTGAGGATGTAAACATTGTTAATTGTGGTAGGTTTAATGTTGAGGATTAATCTATTGTGGTTATGGAAGATTAAATGTTTCTTTTGCATTTAATAGAGGATAAAAAGACTGCATTCATATGACAATTAAATCTTAAATTAAAGAGGTATTATTCATAGAAGTTTATGGTGGTTTAAATATTTATGAACATAAATTGTAATTGTGGATGTATGGGATTATAATGATGATGTTTAAATTGCTTGTAGTTTGAGTAACTTGTTAAACAGTTTGCTTGCTGAGATTTTTATCTCACTCTTGCTTCCCCTCCCTGTGTGGACTTTGAGCATGCATTGGGAAGGGTAGAGCGGCACCGCACGGATGCACTTGTATTATAATTTTAATGCTGAAATAAAGTTGAAAGAAATCCAGTCTTTGTTTAGCTATCTTGTAGATAATTGGTTCATCTTATTAATGTTAATTTGGAACCGTTCCTTTGGTTATTATTGTTTAAGTTGAGATGAATATTAAACTGTTCTCATTGTTCTGTTATTTTCTAGTTTGTTCATGCTTCCGCTTATATTATCCTGTTAATTAAATGTTGCCAGTTTAATTTATCTTGTAAATTGGCTAGTTGTAGAGCAGCAATAGTAGCATCCCGGGGCATTGTGGGTCCTGGGGTGTTACAGTTGGTATCAGAGCGGGCTTTAGGTCCGTGGTAATTAAACTATTAAATTGACACACTTGCACAGTAGGATGGGATGGGTCAAGCATTGCATTTATGCTTTGGACATGTTGTATTGATGATTTACATTTTGAGATAATCTCGTATGATTATGTTTTGCTCCTATGATTGTTATGAGGAAATGTAATCAATGATAATATGTAGAGATTGTTTTTGCTACCTTGGCATTTGCCAGGTTATACCACTGTTTGTAGCATGGGGATTAGCGATGAAGTTATCTCAGGTAACTTAATTGCAGATGTTGTGAGTGAGTTTCTTTAGAAATATTGTTATCTTCCTTAAGTGGATTTTGGCCGATTATTGGCTTATTGCAGTAAGGAATTTCTCTTGAATTTGTAGTTCATTGCAGTTGTTGTTTTGCAATTGGTCTCTACCTGTTCCTTGAAACCATTATTGTTTCTCTTCGGAACATTTGGGACACTTTTGCTCCTTGTGAATATTGTTGATTTGTAAGGATGTTCCCTTCGGAAGTTTTGTCTTGTTGTGATTCATGTCTTGTTGGTTCACTTAGTATCTTTCTTAATGAAAGTTTTATGTTGCAAACTCATTAATATGTTAAAGCTTTGGATCTATGTACTTTCTTTTAGATTATTTCGAGTGTTGAAGTTTATTTTCACTCCTCTCTGAAGGAGAGTGTTAAAACCCTTTATGGTGTATTGCTGTGCTTAAAGTGGAAAGTCGTAATCATATAAACTAATTCATAAGGTATGAATTATCAAGTTGAGATGTTAGCATGTTGCATAATTAATTTTAATTAGCATCCTCGGAGGTGTAGTTTATTAATTTGACATTGCCTTGTAATAGTTTCTTGAAGAACTATGATTAGGAATTTGTCTATTTATGATTAGAACCCATGGAGTTATTGAGGAGTGTGCAAAAGAATTGCAATGATTATTATGATTGCTTAAATTTCTATCATGTCTGATAAATTGAATTATTTTGTCTTTAGTAATTAATCATTGCTTGGAATCATTACGTAAGGAGGTGTTGGAATATTGCCTTGGTGATATTAACCTTTAACCTGTCATTTATTTAGATACTTTATGAGCATGTACAATTGCTAGATTCATCTGTCTTTCACCATGCTAAATTGTTGAAATATGTATAAAGAAATAGATGAAGGTCGATGTATTAACTTGTAGAATCTTGTCTTGCAAATATGGTATTATTGAAGATTAGAGTTATTCCATTCTAATTTCGAACGTAAGGAGAAATATTGAATATATGTTCATGATTGTTTTATGATTGTAAATAGAGTTAGATCATGAATGTTGTTATGATAAAATAATAATCAACTATTTCTAGTAATGACTAGAGTACAATTAATGTGTGCTAAATTAGAGTTGAGCATCAATAAGAATTGAATGTATGAAATTTGATAAGAGATTTATACTAGCATGTTTTGTAAGATTGCCATGTTCTAGCATCATCTTGTTTAAGAGCTTTGCTTTAATATGGTGGTTTATGCACTAGGATTTCCTAGATTAAATAGTCGTAATCTTATCTAGATAATAGAAACATGGTGAAGTGATTTCTTGTGTTTCTTTTGGAAAAGTTTATGACATGATTAGTGGATATGATGATGCTAGTTAAGAATGTATTATTCTGATGATAGCATGATGGTCAGTATGTGGTTGTGTTGATAATGTTGAATGTTCTTTAAATAAAAGAATTTGATAACTTCCATGATACTATTTAAGTTAAAAGATTTGAGATTTGCGTATGCGATCTTTTGATCTCCTGACTTATGTCGCAGCTGAAATTGTTTGAGCAAAAGCCTTTTTATTAGTTCTTAAGGGATTAATGTGTTGCAGTCTTCAATTCTCTTTGTTGGAATTGTCAAGGTGATACCGTAATCAAAGGAGGTTGTTCTCTTTGTTAAAAGAAAAGTTTGGGTAAAAGTATTGGAGGTTGAAGTCAAGTTGTGCGTTTCTTTTGAGATGTATTTGACTTCTTCTTCTCACGCATAAGAGTTACTTGAGCTCAAATGACAATATTTTCACCGTATAAGAGCTTCTTGAGCTCGAATGGCCTTCTATATTCTTATTTGGTTGAGATTTGATGCTTTCTTCTTGAGGAGGCATGTGCCTTCAGTTGTGATCTTATCTTTTGTTGTCCAAGATTTTATTGCTTCTTCTTTTGGTCTTTTGTTTATTGCGGATGGTAACATTTTTCCTTTGTGCTGAAATTTACTCCGTTTTTTTTGCCTCTCCAAGAAAGGGGTATTCGTTTTGGGTTGTAAAGACCTTTAAGAGGTGTATAGCAACTAGTTGGTGTGGTTATGCGATTGATTTTGGTGAGTTTGTGGGTGTGATATGAATTTCGAGTTGTTATCCTTAAAAGGATTGAGGTGCTTAAAGAATTATTTGTCAAAGTAATTCTTTTGGTCTGGGCTTGGCTAGAATGTATTTTGTGGAGACAAGAAAGTCTCTCGGCAAGGGTGTGGATGATGTACTGCTTGAGCGCATTGTCGAAGTTGCCAACTTGAGATAAATGAGTTGGTGTGTTGGGCGATGATTTGGAAATCTTTGGTTCAAGGAAGTTAATTTTTTTTTCAAAGGGAATGGATTGGGAAATTAATAATATCTCGAGTAGTATTATGCTCACTTGATTCTTGTTTAAAATGTGTGTTTGTGGCAGGTCATCCGCAAATTGAGTTGATATATGTTGTGATGTATTCTTTTCCGTTAGTAAAAGAAAATGATTGTTTTGGTTTGTCGAGTGATTTTCACTCTTGGCTTGTGTAGTGGATTCTCCAAATGTCTATTTGGAGAGTGTGAATGATTTTGTTGGGAATCCTTTGTTTGGATCGTGGTCCTTTGAAAGAAGGTTGCTTGCTAGTGTGTTGCTTGAGAATGCTTCATTCTTCTTGTGGTTGTGTTACTTTTGTAACAATAATTGTTTGTGCTTCAAGTAATGTTATGAGTGGAATCTGTGGTCGATTCCTTAAAGGGGTACAATGTATTATCCCAATTATAATAAATAGAGGAAAATATTCTAATAAGAAGGATGGTATTAGTTAGTGGCTTGATAGTTTGGCAAGAAAGACAGGATCTGTTGGCCGCTTAGAGCCGACAAAAGAGTTGCGGGTGCTCGGTGTTGACCCACGCAGGTCGTGGACTCATCGGAGTTGATGTGGATGCCATATTGATGAATCATCCGGCAGGAGGTGACGTGGAGCTTGAAGTTCAAATACGTAGGAGGACCCGAGTTCCTCGAGACGGGTCGAACCCGTAGATGTTGTTCCCTTGTGATGTTCTATCCTTGGGATGCTCTATTCTTTGGTTATTCTTTTCTTCATTGTTCTTTGTCTCGTGGGTTGAGGAGCGAGATTCGAGGACGAATCCTTTTAAGGTGGGGAGAATGTAATATCCCGAACGTCGTTACGGTATAAGATTTTAAGTCAATCGCGGAATCGCTGGTTTTTCGGTAAATCGCGGGAAGGGAAAAATATAAATTGTAGAACATTGTAAAATAAATTAAATAAATTAAAATAATTAATTTGATTATTTTGGGCTGTCCGGAGGGTGGGCGCCGCTTTGGGCCACCAACCCAAATGGGGCCTGCACCCTCCCAAACCCTAGCATCCCTCTTTATAAACCCTCCTTGGTCCCTCCCTCTTTTCCACCCCAAACCAGCCTCCACCACCCCTTGGCGCCTCCCCTCCCCCAAGTGCCCCAAGTGCTGCTGCCATTGGAGGAGAAGAAAGAGAAGGAAGGAGAAGGAGAGGAGAAGAGAGAGAAGAAGAAGAAGAAAAGAAGAGGAGGAAAATTGGGAAATTCTTCATCTAGGTAATTTTTCCTCGTCCTAAATCCTCTGTTTTTAGGAATAATTAGGGTTCTTGGCACGGATTATGATGAGAGATTATAGTTTAATTGCCCGATTAGAGTTTAATCACGGGCTGATTTTAGATCTATTCGCGCAGCGCGGCTTGTCTCGCGGTTTGGATCTAGAAAACTAATTTTCCTGTGGGTCTTCCCAAAAGGAAAGTTGTAGAGGACTTCCAGATGTATCTTCTATATTTGTTTCAAATTTTTCTACCTTGGGATCTGGGAGATACGGAGTCGGTAATACCGCTGTCCGGCAGGCGGATAGATTGGTACAGTCCGACGGTAATCCGGGGTTTAAAAATAGTAAACGAATTTTCTTGCCTTGGCCGTAGTTGATAAAGTTGTAGATAATTTAGAGATATAGCTGTTGTATAAATTTGCGAATTTTTATATTCCTGTGCTGTTGTGGGCACGCGTTTGAACGCGGCTGCCCAATCTGCCAGAACAGAGTTCTTCCTCTGTTTTGGGCATTAAATTACTCCTAGCTATGATTAAAATAAAAATAGGTGTTCTCCATGAAAATTGTAGGTTTTTATGTCTTGAATCCAGAGAGATATCATTTTCTATATTTTGATCTATATTTTTAAAGATACGAAATTGTGAAGCAGCGCTGCTGCAGATGATAATTTGTTGAATTGTTGTGCGGGTTCGGGTTTCTAGCGATGTTTATAATTATTATGTTGTGCTTGTATGCTGTGGTTGTGTGCTGAGAGTTGTCTTGTGGACAGGTGGTCTTGTCCCTGAGCACTCTTGATCTTTGTTGATCTTCGCTTCGTCGGTTTGAGGCAAGTGAATGTAGCGGTGGTTGCTACCGCTTAACTTGTTATTCATTCTACTTGCAATTTACATTATCATCGTAATTTGATACATTATGCCATGATTGCGTGATATTTTAATTGTGGTGATGGTAGCAAGTATTGATCAAGTGATATGTTATTAACTTTGCTAGTAGACATGTGGATTTCCTGTTTAATGTTATAATGTGGAACATGAAACAAATATGCGGTGGATGTGGAGATGTTGAGAGCATGATAATGCTCCTTGTGGATGAATTAATGTGATTTATGATTTATCATATCATTCATATCATAGCATGTCATTTGCATATGTGGATGTCGCCGCACCTAGCCGCGACCGTACCGGTACAACCTCTTCTCCCGTGGGAAGCAATTCCCTGCCTTGGAAAGAGTGGAAGGAAGATAAGCATTCATATGCATTCATTTGTTGTTTGAATGACTGCATCCATATGCCATTTTGCATTCATATGCAATATGTTGTGGTGAAGATATGTTGTGGAAAGATTTATTTGCATCCATATGCAATATGTTGTGGTGAAGATATTTTGTGGATTATTCAACTCCATAGTTGTAATGTGGAATTTACAGTTTCATTGTTGTGTTGTGGATTTGGCTCATGTGAGCTATTTATGGTATGAGGATTGTGGTTGTGGTCGTGGAATGGGATTCGTCCCTTGTGTATGGTAAGGGTTGAGATTGCGGCATGAAATTCTTTTCTCATATACATATTAATTGTTGATAGCAAATGTGCATGTGAGAAATAATAATATATTGAAGTAAAACATATATATGTTTTATTGCATTTAGTAGTGGTAGTGGATGATGTTTAAAGTAGTTAAACAAGGTTTATTCGCTAATACTTTACCGTCATGGATAGTGTTTTGATGTTGAGGATGTAAACATTGTTAATTGTGGAAGGTTTAATGTTGAGGATTAATCTATTGTGGTTATGGAAGATTAAATGTTTCTTTTGCATTTAATAGAGGATAAAAGACTGCATTCATATGACAATTAAATCTTAAATTAAAGAGGTATTATTCATAGAAGTTTATGGTGGTTTAAATATTTATGAACATAAATTGTAATTGTGGATGTATGGGATTATAATGATGATGTTTAAATTGCTTGTAGTTTGAGTAACTTGTTAAACAGTTTGCTTGCTGAGATTTTTATCTCACTCTTGCTTCCCCCTCCCTACAGGTGGACTTTGAGCATGCATTGGGAAGGGTAGAGCGGCACCGCACGGATGCACTTGTATTATAATTTTAATGCTGAAATAAAGTTGAAAGAAATCCAGTCTTTGTTTAGCTATCTTGTAGATAATTGGTTCATCTTATTAATGTTAATTTGGAACCGTTCCTTTGGTTATTATTGTTTAAGTTGAGATGAATATTAAACTGTTCTCATTGTTCTGTTATTTTCTAGTTTGTTCATGCTTCCGCTTATATTATCCTGTTAATTAAATGTTGCCAGTTTAATTTATCTTGTAAATTGGCTAGTTGTAGAGCAGCAATAGTAGCATCCCGGGGCATTGTGGGTCCTGGGGTGTTACATGGTCGTCCCCAGCTATAGACGGCATGAAGTAGACCAAGTTGTTGAAGACCATCTCATACTCTGTAATGGACATCTTTCCCTATACGAGGGTCACCAGGGCATGCTCCATCCTCTCAAGGAAAGACTCTTGGTAAAATTTCATCTTGAACTGCTCAACAAAGTTGTAATACCCTAGGACCCACATTACCCTGGGATGCCACTAAAACCACTCCACAACTAACCAAAATACAAGATAAAATAAACTGGCAACAATTCCTAAAACATGATAAGCTAAGCGGAAGCATAAGCAACTAAGAGAACAGGATAATGATAACAATTCAATAATTAAAATCAACGAGTTTTATTGCAGCATAAATCAATGAACCAAGTGCATTAATGTGGTGCCGCTCTACCCTTCCCATGCATGCTCAAGGATCACCTGTAAGGGGGAAAAACAAGGGTGAGATAAAATCTCAGCAAACAAACTGTGTAACAGGCTATTCAAATTACAAACAATTATACAACAACATTTATGTTACCACACAATCATAACCACAATTCATGTCTACAATCATTTAACCACGACAAACTAGTCCCGCCTCATAAGTTTTTAATCAGTTGGCATATGAATACAGTTATTCCATCCACAATTAAATGCATATGCATGTTATGAACCACTGCACCCTTACCCAACAAGGTAAGAGTGTGCATTGTACTACGGCAATGTACGATGTTGTACCGGTACGGTCGTGGCTATAAGTGGCGACATCCACAATACAAATGTCATGACATGTTATGAATGATATGATAGTCATAAACCACAAGAATTCCAACCTCAAAGGGGCATCAACATGATCATCATGGATTTAACCTCAAGGAAACATCAACATATCCATCATGTATTTATTTTCATATTCCGCATTTGGCACATTATATAAATTACCACATGACTACAAGCAACTTATCCAAAGCATATCAATTGATTATTATTTTGCTACAACAACCTCATTTAGAAAACATGCAACCATACAACGAGAATCATGTAGATTGTAAATAGTAAGAATAATGAGTTAAATGGTAGCACATCCGCTACATTTACTTGCCTCTACCGGCGGAGCGAAGAAATCTGCGAAGAAATCACGCGCGATCGGGAGCATAGCCACCTGTCCAAAAGTACCTCTCAGCGCAATACTACAACAAGAAAATTGCGTCTTAAGAAATAAAGATGTCGCTAAACCCCATACCCACACATAACCCTCTCCGCTAATCTGTCCTACACTCGGCCCATTGAAATTTCCTACTTAATATTTTGTATCTTTAACACTATTAAACCATCTACGAAAATGTTATATTTCTTGAAACTACACTGAAATATCTTCAACTTTCAAGTAGACCACTAAATTGTATTTTACACTAACATGGTGTAATATAACAGCAAAAAGCAGAGGACATGGCCAATTTACGCAATCAGGCCACCAACTTCTAATGCACAATACCTTCACACAAAGCTCCAAAATTTATGATTTTTATACAGTAGTTATATTACTGAGTTCCCTACAATTTTCATAACTGTAGATAAAAGCATAAAAATCATCTACTACTCTGAAAGTACACCCGAACGTCAATCTGTCTCAGTCTGCACCTCTGCCAAACAGCAAAGTTCCCGACTCTGCTGTGCCCAAATTAGCGGAGTTTGCTTATAATAACAGCTACCATTCAAGTATCAAAGCTGCACCATTTGAAGTATTGTATGGCCGAAAATGCATGTCGCCCCTTTGCTGGGAAGCGGTGGGCGAGAAGACAATTTTTGGTCTAGAGGACAGTTGAGAGAGTGGCCTTTGTGAGGCAGAATCTGTTGGCCGCCCAGAGCAGGCAGAAAAGTTATGCTGATGCGAGAAGGAGGGATCTGAAATTTGAAGTGGGGGATCAGGTGCTCTTGAGAGTATCTCCCACCAAGTGTGTGGTAAGGTTTGGTACCAAAGGGAAGCTTAGCCCGAGCTACGTTGGACCTTTCACGATCCTACCTCAAATCGGGAAGTTGGCATACCGTTTGGATCTTCCCGAGTCTATGCGCGGGGTGCATAACGTGTTTCACGTGTCCATGTTGAGGAAGTACCTGCGAGATCCGGAGCTCCATATTACACTGGAACCATTAATACTTGAACAAGATCTGTCCTTCGAGTCTAAGCTAGTACGAATTTTGGAAAGATCAGAGAAGGTATTGAAGAATAAAATTTAAAGTATGTCAAGGTGCTCTGGTCGCAGCAGACCGAGAGGGAGGCTACTTGGGAATTGGAGTCTCGCATGCGTGAACAATATCCAGAATTATTCACAACAGGTGCGTGTTTTTATGATTAAGTTTAGATGTAATTAATCCCTGGTGTATGCATGGGTAGAATTTGGGGTCGAATTTTGTTTAAGGGGGGTAGAATGTAATACCCTAAAAGTCTTTCGAGAAATAATTGTTTAATTGGAGAGATGGACCTTAAAGGAAAGAATTAAATAATATTTTTTGGAGGGGTTTTTCTGAACTTTCCTAGCAACCTGGGCCTGGGCCATGGCCCAGGGGGGAAACCGGCCAAAGAGGGGGTAGGCGCCTACCCCCTCAACCCTAGCCGCCCCCCTCCCTGCCCATTGCGCCGCAGAGGGGGCAGGACGACCCGTAGGATTTGGAGATTGGAACCAAGTTAGACGAATTTACTAGTTTGTGATTGTTTTATTTGGGCAAAGGTCCGATATCTGTTATCTTAGCAAATATTATAATTATTATTCGGTGGTGGATGGATCCCAAGTGCAGCACCTTCTGCACGTCCCTCGTTTTCTCGCGGTTAAGGCAAGTATAAAGATGGTTTGAATTGATATTGTGGAATGTCAATATTTGATCTATATTGTGAGTATTTGTATTCATGGTTGTGGTAAAGGTGTATTGGTGATGTTTATGGTTGATTGCAAATTATGGTGTTCATGAGTATTTCTTGTGCATAGATATTGTAGATTCAAGTTTTTATTTAATTGAGACATTCACACATATGCATCATATTGATTTATTGAAGACTTGGTCACGTGATGACCAATCATTTGTCGAGGTCCTCGCCATGTTGATGACGGGTTAAAGGTCCCCATACTTGTGGAGTATGGGCATTGGTCCCCTGCACGGATGGTGCAGGCATGGGTGTGCATCAACGGATGCACACTTTGCATTACCGGTAAAATGCACAAAGATAAAGAGATAAAGATATTGTTGATCATATTGCATAGCATGATTTATATGAGTTGTTGTTGGAAGGAATTATGAAGTGATGTGCATGTATGTTCTGTTTACCATCTATTATATTTGCTGAGTCGTTGGACTCACTCTTGTTGTTGTTTTTTTAGGTACCTTTATGAGGTCGTCATGCATGGGAAAAGGGAAGGAATAAACTTGTTGCACTTGCACGTTCCACCTATAATGGAAATAAAGGAAGAAATAATTAAATATAAGATGCAAGGACTACTTGAGTACTGTTTGATTATTACCGTTGGATTTTAATTGTTATAAGAGTTTAGAATATTTATGATGCTCTTGTTCTTTCTCTAGGTATTAAATCCATGAATGTTTTTAGTAATCCTTAATCTATTTGCTTAGCCTTGATCTTATTACTTGAGGTTTGTCTATTACTATTGATTCTGTTTGTGAAACCTCTGATTTAGACAGATAAACAAAGGAGGCTCTGCCAAAATTTTGTATAACGTATTTAGTTATCATTATTTTACTTCTAGTTGGGTAGCATTTCAGGTCATTGTTTGGCTAGGGTGTTACAGTTGGTATCAGAGCGGGCTGTAGGTCCGTGGTTAATGAAAATATTAAATTCGACACACTGAGCATTGTAGGTGGGAATGGGGTTTGCATTGCATCTATGTTTCTGTCGATTATCATTGTTGATTGTGTATTTAATGTTGACTCTGCAATTGTTTGTGATCTAGAAATGGCAAGGGGTAGAAGCCGTGGTCGTGGTCGGCAAGGTGCCGGACGAGGCCAGGCTGTGCCCCCGCCTGAAGTTCAGAACATCATAGTCGGGAGGCCAGTTCTGTGGGATCCGAGGGAGAGGTTGCTTCAGCGGTTCAGGGGAACCAGACTCCACCAGCGACAGTACCGGCGATGGGTGCTATTGGTTTGCACAAGTGGAATGCTTTGAGGTTGGACACCTTTGATGGATTGGGCACGCCAGTTGATGCAGCTAACTGGCTGTGGCACATAGAGAGACATTTGGTAGTGTTGGGACTGACATCGGAGCAGCGGGTTTAACATGTGACCTTTCAGCTGAAGGGGCAAGCGGATCTCTGGTGGGAAGGAGTCCTGTCAGCTAGAACCGCCGCCCATGGGCCAACGACTTGGGAAGAATTTGTGGAGCAGTTTAGGAGGAGGTTTTACCGTGCCTCATTTGTGGAGAGAATGGAGGTATCATTGAACAGTTACAAGTAGGGTAAGATGTCAGTGTCAGAGTACGGAGTGGGTTTCAATAACTTAATCCGCTTTGTTCCTTTTGTGGCTATCAATGAGGAGGAGAAAGCCAAGAGGTTTTGCAGAGGGCTCAGGCAGGAGTTCCGCCAAGTGTTGGGGGCTTTGGAGCTATGTGACTTTGGCTCCTTGGTGGAGCAAGCCAAAGGAATGGAGCTAGAGATGCAGCTTGGGGAGGGGTTGCAGGGTGCAGGAGATACTGTGGTTTCTGAGGGTACGGAGGGCAGTTAGAAGAAGAGCTTTGGAGGAGGAAGTGGGTGATCACTGAAGCCAGTTCCCAAGAGGTTCAAGGGCCCACAAAATTCATTCAAGTCCAGATTCACCAAGCCCCAGGCATCGTATACTTTTTGATCTTCAGCATGTGCTCCTATGATTCATCCGGCCCCAGGATAGGGAATGAAATGCTTCAAGTGTGGGAATGATTATCGTGCTTCAGAGTGTTCTTGGTTTGGAGCTTGCCGCCATTGTGGTCAGGAGGGCCACAAGGCATTGGCTTGTAGGCGGAATCCCGCCAACATCATTAAATGGAAACCAGTTCAAGCATCATCTTCAGCGCAAGCTTTTCTTCTCGAGGGTCGGTGCAGATGCTAGCAGCCGCTCCTACTCAGCATTGGGTGCCGCCTCAGCCTTACTACCCTACTCCTGGAGGGATGCCACCAAGGTACTTTTGGCCGCCTTCTCTAGCGGCATTGTTTCCAGCTGTGGCGCCTTTAGCACCTCCTGCAGCGGCGGCACCGCCATACCCGGTGTTAGCACCACTGCCCAAGATCGCCTCCTACGCCTTGCCGACTGCCGAGTCGACGGGTTGTCCCGATGTGGTGACAGGTACGCTTTTGGTGGATTCAGTGGAGGCTTTTGTTTTATTTGACTCTTGGGCTACTTTTTCCTTCGCATCTTTATAGTTTTCTAGTCGGGCAAAGATGAGTTTACAGTTTATAGCTCAGTCTATTTTAGTCCATTCGCATGGGGGAATTCTTTCAGTTCCACAGTCTGTCCGGGTTGTGTGCTCATTATAGATAGGGAGGACTTTGTTGCTAATTTGATGGTTATGAAGATTGTAACATCCTGGGAAATCAAAGAAGCTGTAAAATAAAATATTGCAAGATATTCTACAATACATTGTATTGAGTTTGGGCTTTTAAAATATTTTCTGGAAAAATCTGGTTAAGGTTCCAAAAATTAAAATGTTAAGAAGGAAATACACCTGTTTAAATAATAGAGGATTCTAATTTTAAATCCGAATATGAAAAGATGATCCATAAGTGTAACACCCCAGCCAAGCAATGGCCTGAAATGCTACCATATTCTAGCTAATAATAAAATTTCTAATATCTATTCCATAATAACTCGACAAAGTCTTATCAATTTATTCATTAATAGCAACTCTAGACAAACAGAAATAGTTCTAAATCCAAATTAATGAACGGAAGCAATAACAAATAGTTCTAACCATTATTACATTTAACCTGACGAAGGATAAAAGAACCAATTAAGCTAACCAACAAAAATGATTATAATAAATGTCCTTATTTTTGGTTGAATGAAAAGTGCACGTGCAACTGGACTAGCCCTTTCACGATCCCATGTATGCTGAACACATATTGGTACCTAAAATAAACAAGCAACAACAAGGGTGAGTCCAACGACTCAGCAAGTATAACTGTAATTAAAGCAAGCATGATCATTAACTGGCAAGTTAAACATAGGACATATGAATTTCATGCTATGCAATATGATCAAAAGTTCCTTTTCTCATCTCTTCGCATTTTACCGGTAATGCGGAGTGTGCATCCGTCAATGCACACCATGCCTGCACCCTCGTGCAGGGGGACCAGTGCCCACACTCCACAAGTATGGGGACCTCGACGCTTGATCACCACATGACCAAGACTTCAATACTCAACATGATGCATATATGAATGTATCAACAAGATAAACAGGCATTCAACATACTATGCATCAATTTAATTCCATATGTGCCATAATGTAAATAAACATAAATAGCAACATCATTCCAGAACATATTCAAGTTCACAGGTAAAACATTCATTGATCAACCATCATCAAACAATCAACAACATTAAACCATACAGATTTTCCACATCAAAGTTATACTTGCCTCAATCATGAGAAAACGAAGAACGAGCGTAAGGTGCAACCCCTAATCCGCTCTCCTCCTGAATAATTAATTAATAATTACTATCGAATAAGAACGGGTTTCTAGATACAAAATATCAGCAACCCCAATTACCCCAATAATTTATCTCAATTAAATCCCCAACTCCTCGCCAACTCGCTCGCCCACGACGATCGACTTCAAAAGTTCATAACTTCCAAAGATGTAAATCCAATTAAGCGTTCTCGACTTTCTGCAAAGATAATTAAATTATCTAAATAAACTTAGTTGGGGATCCTCCAGATTCGCCATTTTCTTCCGAAACAAACCCTTTCTAAAACACCAATAATCACGACGGACTCTCCGGACAGCGCACTAAAGCGATCTAACTTCCACCCAGAAACTCGGAATCCGGACTTCTTGACCTTTCTGCAAAGCTAAGAAACTTATCTACAACTTTCCCAATTTGAAGGACTCTTGAATCGCCACAATTCCCGTCGCCCAAACCGATCTACACAAAAGTGTACAGAACTACCCCGATCTGCAGAATAGCCGCACTAAAAAATTCAAAACTTTCGCTACACGATCCAATAACGCATTCTAGTACTCCATGGAAAGATAATCACGTCCTCTACAATTTTCTAGAAGGGTCTAGACACAGATCCCGTCGGATCTACCCCAAAGCTGCCGACTAACAATTTACGTCGGCACCCGTAAAACCGACGAATCTAACTCGATTAAAACTCATCTAGGAGACTAACAGGATTACCCTTGACGACACGACGAAGAACACGTCGACGAACACGATGATGAACACGACGAACACGCCCGCGATCTCCTCCTCTCCTTCCTCCGGATCCACGCGGCGGCGACGGACGACGACGACGGCGACCGGGGAGGAGACGACGTCGAGGCAGCGACGGCGCACCACGATGCAGAAGACGACGACGCATCGCGGCGCAACACGCACCGGGCGGCAGCGCTGCCACGGCAGTGCGGCAGGCGACGGCGGCGGCGCGCAGCATGGGGCGGGGCGGCGGCTGGCGCAGGCAGTCGCTGCTGCCGGCCGGGCAAGGGCGGCAAGGCGACGGCGGCAGGCGCGGCAGGCGCGCAAGGGAATTGGGGCGGCGGCTGCATGGGGAGGGTGGGGCTAGCTTAAGAGGTGGCCTCCCTCTTGGGCCAAGAACTCCTCTTGGGCCAAGGCCTAGGCCAGTTTGCTTACTTTTTCGTAAAACCTCTCAAAACACTATTAAATTTAATCTTTCTCCCCACGTCCCTTGCTTTAATCAAATATTTAAATAATTTACTAATCCGGAGTATTACATTCTACCCCCTTAAACAGAATTCGACCCCGAATTCTTTCCGTGCTTACTTGATCATACTAACGCGCACAAGTTGTGAGTAATTCTCACACATGCGAGACTCCAATTCCCAAGTTGGCTCTCTCTCTGTTTGCTGCGACCAAAGCACCTTGACGTACTAAAAAAAATTTCTAAATGCTTGCACCTCACGCATAGGTTCTAGAAGATCCACGTGGTTTGCCAACTTCCCGATCCTTGCTCCTCACATCTGCATAACTTTTCAGCCCGCTCTGGGCAGCCAACAGATTCTGCCTCACCAAGGCCACTCGTTCAACTTACGCACCAAAAACACTTCGAATGGTGCAACTTTAATTCTTGAATGGTGGCTGGTCTTACTCGTTGGTCAACGGTTTTAATGAAACCCACGCTCCAGATCTTTCAAGTTCTCCCTCGATACCGGGTCGTACAAAGCGCTGTGTATCCCACACTAGAACCCAAGGTAGTCCTAGTGATACACAAACCCCTAAAACTTCGCAATTAACGAAAGCGATTAAATACACATCGGGTCATCATTCCCTTTAGTACCAACCCATACAATCTGCACAACACAAGTAACTCTTACTCCAACTCTAAATCGATCTCTTACCTTAACAAGGAGCACCCCTTTAAACACGGGCGCACCACAGGGCTCAAAGTAAACCCACTCTTTCACAGATAGAATTCAACTGAACATAAAGAATTCTCATCGCAACCACACAACACCAACTCCCCATAAAAAGGGTCAAATCAAAAGAAGAGAAAATGAGGATTCAGCACGAAAACCTCCCCACTTTTAAGTAGGTAGTTTGCACATAAGCAACACATATAAGTCAAAGGAGAATCACTCAAGTGTCAAACCCATCCATTATTATTATTTTTTTTCCAAACCACATAAGACTTTTGCTATCATCACATAGCTCAAACAAGAATCAATGAGCATTTTACTACCCGAGAATTTGTATATATATTTTCTAGGAATAAACTTCCTTTTGATCCACAAGATTCCAAATCAGCACCCACTACACTGACTCATTTCTCTTAAATTGGCAACATCAACTCTATGCTCAAACCGAGTGCATCTACCACACTTTTGTAGAGAGACTCTACTGCCCTCACAATAACATACTCTAGCCAACTCTTCTACCAACAATGTTACTTTAATAAATAATTTTCAATGCACCTCATCGTTATTTTCTCCCATAATCACTTCACCACATATCTTAAGGATAATCAACATGAAATTCTCGGCTCACACACTCATTTACTACATCCAAAGGATACTATCAAGGAACATCATAATATTCAGAATCCACTCTTTTCACTATTCTCACGCAACATCATTAGCCTCCAAGGTCCTAGTATGGAACACCAAACCCAAAAGTTCCATCTCTAGGACTCCTATATATGTACTTCCATATAATTAATACAAAGACTGTTAAATTCGGTGACTAACATCTCCACAATCAACCATGCTCAATCATTAACAACCATATGAAACATATTCAACAATCCTTACTATCCCAATAATTCCCGCAACGGTTGGGCTTCTTCACAATTATAAACTCATTAACTACACCATCATAATCATCCTACTAATCCTTGCAAAGTACCCAATCATGATGCTCCAATAAAATTGATCAAGATTCCCACACTTTCAATGATTCTAACGTTCCAGCAAAATGAACGTAATAGTCATGAACCACAACTAGGTTCTTCTAGTTGCAACAATATAACTAGTTAGCCCCAAGGACAACATCTTCTTTAAATCAAATCCTCACCGAGAATTATTTGACAGAATCAATTTATCACTCCAAGAATCTCAAGCATCTTGATACCCACAATCTCACCCAAACCAATCACAAAACCACACCAACCAGTTGCCATACATATCCTAAAAGGGCTTGCAACCCAAATCGGTTACCCCTTTCTTAGAAGAGACATAAAAAATAAATTTCAGCACATGGGAAAGTGTTATCATCCGCAATAAACACCGGACCAAGGGCAATAGCGATAATCTTGGAAATCACAATATAAAATCACAATTGAAGGCTCATGCCCTTCAAGGAGAGAAATACCCAATATCAACCGATAAAACACAACATTGCTATTTTTAAACTCAAGAAACTCTTATGCGGTGAAAATAAGAAGTCAAACATGCCTCTAAAAGTTACACAACTTTGACTCCAACTTCAAACAATCTTTCCGCAATCTTTATTTTAACAAAGAGAACAACTTTCTTCGATTTTGATATCACCTTAATAATTCCAACAAAAAGAATTCAAGACCACAACACATTAATTCTTTAAGAACTAATAAAACCTCTCAACACGACACTTTGCTTTAAAACAATTTCAACTACCACATAAGTCATGAGATCAAAAGATCGCGTATGCAACTATCAAAACTTTTGATTTAAATAGCATCATGGAAGTTATCAAATCTTTTTTTTATTAATTGAACATTCAACATTATCATCACAGCCACATGCTGACTATCATACTAATATCAGAATAATATATTCTAAACAAGCATCATCACACCCTCAAATCCTTTCCTAAACTTTTCCAAAAGAAACATAAGAAATTACTTCATCATGTTTCTAATACTTAAGTAGGATTGCAACTACTTGGTCTAGGAAACCTTGTGCATAAGCCACACAATAGAACAAAGCTCTTAAACAAGATGGTACTAGAGCAAGATAATCTCACAAATCATGCTAGTACAAATTTCTTACTAGATTTCATATATTCCATTCTTTATTGATGCTCAACTTTAACTTAGCACAAATTGATTGTACTCTATTCACTATTGGTAATAATTGATTATTATTTGGTCATAACAACATTCATGAGCATAGATTTTGTATCATACTTTACATTCAGAAATTAGAACGGGAATGACTTTAAACTTCAATAATACCAGCATGTAAGACAAGTTTCTACAAGTCAATACATCAACCTTCATCTATTTCTTTATACGTATTTCAACAATTTAGCATTGTAAAAGATAGATGAAACTAGCACTTTTGCATGCTCATAAAGTATCTAAATAAAAGATATATTAAAGGTTAATATTACGGGGCAATATTCGAACACCTCCTTACTTAATCATTCCAAATGGTCGATTAATTACTAAAGACCAAGATCATTCAATTTATCCAACATGATATAAATTCAAACAATCATAACAATCATTCTAATTCTTTTTGCACACTCCTCAATAACTCCATGAATTACTATCATGAGTAGACAAATTCTTAATCATAGTTCTTCTAAAAACTATTACAAGGCAATATCAAATTAAACAACTACACTTCCAAGGATACTAGTAAAATAATAATAATTATACACTACGCTAACATATCAACTTGATAATTCAAACCTTATGAATTAGTTTATATGATTACCACCTTCCACTTAAGCATAGCAAAACAACAAAAGGATTTTAACACTCTCTTTCAAAAGAAGAGGAACAATAAACTTCAACGCCGAGATAAAGAAATACATAGATCCAAAGCTTTCACATAACAATGAGTTTTGCAACTCAAAATTTGCATTAATAAAAGAAAACACCAAGCGAACCAATGAGCCATGATTCACAACAAGACAAACTCCCATGAAGGAACTAACCTTATAAGTCACAATAAGCACAGGTAGCAAAAGTATCTCATTAGTCCGGAAGAAACAATAATCGCTTCAAGGAATGTAGAGACCAATTGCATACCCTCAACTGCAAGAACCACAAACTCAAAACAAATTCATTAACTGCAATAAACCAAAGATTAGCGAAATCAACTTAAGGATATTAATAACTTTTCTAAGAAACTCACCATAACACCTACAATTAAGTTACACGAGGTAACTACATTGCTACTCCTTATACTACAACCAATGGTATAATCTGGCAATACCAAGGCAGCACATCACAACATCTACATCATATCATTGACTATTCTCACTCATAACAATCATAGGAGCAAATCATAATCATACAAGATTATCAATAAGCATACAAGATTATCTCATAATGTAAATCATCAACACAACATGTCAAAAGCATAAATGCAATGCTCGACCCATCCCATCCTATTGTGCATCAGTGTGTCAATTTAATAATTTAATTACCACGGACCTAAAGCCCGCTCTGAGACCAACTGTAACACCCCAGCCAAGCAATGGCCTGAAATGCTACCATATTGGTACCTAAAATAAACAAGCAACAACAAGGGTGAGTCCAACGACTCAGCAAGTATAACTGTAATTAAAGCAAGCATGATCATTAACTGGCAAGTTAAACATAGGACATATGAATTTCATGCTATGCAATATGATCAAAAGTTCCTTTTCTCATCTCTTCGCATTTCTTCGTGTCTGGTGTGCATCCGTCAATGCACACCCATGCCTATACCCTCAGGTACAGGGACCAATTGCCCACACTCCACAAGTATGGGGACCTCGACGCTTGATCACCACATGACCAAGACTTCAACAATTCTCAACATGATGCATATATGTGAATCTATCAACAAGATAAACAGGCATTCAACATACTATGCATCAATTTAATTTCATATGTGCCATAATGTAAATAAACATAAATAGCAACATCATTCCAGAAATATTCAAGTTCACAGGTAAAACATTCATTGATCAACCATCATCAAACAATCAACAACATTAAACCATACAGATTTTCCACATCAAAGTTAGACTTGCCTCAACCGCGAGAAACGAAGAACGAGCGAAGGTGCAACCCCTAATCCGCTCTCCTCCTTAATAATTAATTAATAATTACTATCGTAACAGTAATGGGTTTCTAGATACAAAATATCAGCAACCCCAATTACCCCAACAATTTATCTCAATTAAATCCCCAACTCCTCGGCCAACTCGCCTACCACGACGGCCGACATCAAAAATTCATAACTTCCAAGATGTAAATCCAATTAAGAGTTCTCGGACTTTCGGAAAGATAATTAAATTATCTAAATAAACTTAGTTGGGGAGCCTCCCAGATTCGCCATTTTCTACCGAAACAAACCCTTTTCTAAAACACCAACAATCACGACGGACTCTCCGGATAGCGCACTAAAATCATAACTTCCACCCGAAACTCGAATCCGGACTTCTTGACCTTTCTGGAAAGCTAAGAAACTTATCTACAACTTTCCCAATTTGAAGGACTCTTGAATCGCCACAATTCCGTCGCCCAAACCGATCTACACAAAAGTGTCTAGAACTACCCGATCTGCAGAATAGCCGCACTCGAAAATTCATAACTTTCGCTACAAGATCCAAATAACGCGTTCTAGTACTCCGGAAAGATAATCACGTCCTCTACAATTTTCTAGAAGGGTCTAGACCTGAATCCCGACGGATCTACTCCAAAACTACCGACTAACAATTTACATCGTGACCCGAAAACCGATTTAATCTAACTCGATTAAAACTCATCTAGGAGACTAACAAGGATTACCCTTGATGACACGATGAAGAACACGTCGACGAACACGACGACGAACACGACGAACACGCCCGCGATCTCCTCCTCTCCTTCCTCCGGATCCACGCGGTGCAGCGACGGACGGCGGCGACGGCGACCGGGAGGAGACGACGTCGAGGCAGCGATGGCGCACCACGATGTAGGAAGACGACGACGCACCGCGGCGCAACATGGCACCGGCGGCAGCTGCCACGCACGGGCGGCGGCGGCAGCGGCAGCGGCGGCTGCCGCGGCAGTCTTGGCGAGGCGGCGGCGGCCGGCGCGGCAGGGCGGGGCGGGCAGCGGCTGGTGCGGCAGGCTGCAGCGGCCGGCGGCAGGGCGCGCAGCCCGGCAAGCAAGGCGACGGCGGCAGGCAGCGGCAGGCGCGGCAAGGGAATTGGGGCGGCGGTGCATGGGGGTAGGGGTGGGGCTAGGTTAAGAGGTGGCCTCCCCTCTGGGCCAAGAACTCCCTCTTGGGCCAAGGCCTAGGCCTAGGTTTGCTTACTTTTTCAGAAAACCCTTAAAGCACTATTAAATTTAATCTTTCTCCCCGTCCCTTGCTTTAATCAAATATTTAAATAATTTACTAATCCGGAGTATTACGATAAGAGTGGGAGAAATGCTGGACTAAACATATAAACATGCAAGTGTGAAAATTTAGAAACATGCGAACCCCAACAACTCAAATCAAAAATTAAAAGAAAAGAAAAAGAAAAAGAAGGGAGCCGGCTAGTAGCCCGACCAGACCCGCTCCCGCTCTCTCTCTCGCTCCCTCCCTCGACCGTGGGCCCCACCGCCCCCCCCTCTTCCTTTCTCCTTCCTTCCTCTAGCCCGCCCACCCCATCTCCCTCCGCCGTGCCCCGACCCGCCCGTGCGACATGCGCGAGCCAATCCCGCGATGTGGGAGAGAACTTAATGGCGCCGCCCGGATCATGCGCCGCACGCCCCCGCCGCCTGGTCGCTGCCGCCGCGCCGCCGCCGACAGCCCGGCTTGTTCAGCGGGGTCGATCGTGGCTGGCCGTGCCGGCCGGCTATAAAGCCCGGACACCTCTCAAAAGCATCGCCACGTTCCCTCATCATTTTGGCAAAGGGATCGGTGCATGAGTCGCCAATTGCCGGCAATCCGCCGTCTTCCCAACTCCGGCCGTCGGCCCCTCCGCAATCCCGCCGCTACTCGCCGTGGGAGCACAATTCCTTGCTCGCCTCCATCTCCCGAGCATCGCCGACGTTTAGCCGGCCTCGCCCGAAACTTCTCGGCCGTAGCTCACTGTCGCCAGAAGCCTCCCCGAGCCGCCACCACCGCTCGTCGCCGACCCACCCCCGGCGGTCTCCGGTCACTCCCGCCACCACCAACAGCTTCCCCGTGGCGCAAGCAACCCATTTTAGCACTCCCTCGGACCTCCCGGACCTCCCTCGCCGGTGGCGCCGTCGTCTTCCTTGGCTCGGACCGCCTCGCCCCCCCTCGCGCGCTTTGCCTCATAAGGTATAAACAACCTTATGGGTTGAGATGCACTGCGAGCCCGCCTGCTAGCGCCGCCAATCCCTTCCCCGGCTCCCTCGGCGCCGAGGTCGAGCCTTTCTTTTAAAATTTCGCCAGCGGCGGTAGGCCCGACTGCCGCTGACTACGCTGATCTTGGCGTCCGTGACAATGGACCCGCTGTCGAGGCGGTGAGGTGGGGGCGTGAGCCACTGCCGCCTGGGCCCCACGTGTCGGCGCCCGCGAGCGATCAGCGGTGGGTCCCACATGTCGATTTTACTATTTTCCGGATTTAATTGAACTGAAAGTATTCAAATGGGCATAACTTATTCATTTTAACTCCAAATTATCATTCGAAGCCCAGGAAGAGGAAGCTGCAGCTGTAGACTCCAACGCTCAAAATCCCGGCATCTGTAACGTAGGCGAGTCAATGCTTTGATCATATTGAGCCTACACTTTCAGTAAATTACTTTGATTTAATTTATTAAAATTGCATGCTGATATTTATATTGCAATACATGTTATTTCAGATTCTAGTTATATGACCCTGCTATCTTTGTTTGATATTACAATTCCTTTTGTATACTTGTTTATGCAATCCTTGTCACCCTAGTAAAAGTAATAATAATACTACCCTTTTGAAAATAGGTCCGTAAATAAAATGCCCTGCTTAGAATTGCATAAGTAGTCATGGGTGTGAGAGCACCCAAGTATCACTTTTAAAACTAAGAAGGATTTGTTGGGCAGTCATTGTGATGATGACTGGTGTATGTTGGCATAAGTATTTTACGTTCCAAAGAACCCCACATGCTTAGCTATCTGGGCGGATGGTTCGAGGGTGTGTGCATGTGTGAATGGTGCCGTGATAGCGCAAAAGGGATTGCAGTAGAACCGCCCAGATAACCATTAAGGACTGAATCTTATGATGACCTCCCAAGGTACAACCACTGTGATATATACACAGATCACAAAAGCCTCAAATATTTCTTCACCCAGTCACACCTTAACCTGAGGCAGAGGAGATGGTTGGAATTGATCAAAGATTACGATCTAAGTGTCCACTACCACCCTGAAAAGGCTAATGTGGTGGCCGTGCATGAAAAGGGACATCGCTGAACATGTCGCCTGTTGCGATGTGTGCCAGAGAGTGAAGGCTGAACACCAAAGGCCGGCAGAACTACTGCAGCCCATGCAAGTACCCCAATGGAAATGGGAGGAAGTTGGTATGGACTTCATTACAGGATTTTCGCAAACAAAGTCAGGGTACGACTCGGTATGGGTCATAATTGATAGGTTGACCAAGGTGGCACATTTTATTCCCGTCAAGACAACCTATAAAGGAGATAAATTGGCTGAGCTGTACATGTCCCGCATCGTGTGCTTGCATGGTGTACCTAAATGGATAGTGTCAGATCGCGGTTCCCAATTTACCTCGCATTTCTGGGCAAGCCTGCATGAAGCTCTAGGCACCCACTTGGACTTCAGTACTACCTACCACCCTCAGACGGACGGTCAAACAGAGAGGGTAAACCAGATATTGGAAGATATGCCTCGGGCCTGTGTTCTGGACTTCTCAAAAGATTGTGATAAATGTCTGCCCTACGCTGAGTTCGCATATAACAATAGCTATCAAGCTAGGTTGCAGATGTCCCCTATGAAGCCACATATGGAAGGAAATGCCGGACACCGCTACACTGGTCAGAAGTGGGAGAAGGCTATGTGTTTGGACTGAAACTCTAAGGCAAGTCAAGAAAAGTTTGCATGATTAGGGATCGATTGCTAGCATTTCGGTCCAGCGAGAGAGTTATGCGGATAAGAGGCGAAGGCCACTAAGTTTTGAAGTTGGGGATCACGTATATTTGAAGGTGTCACCCTTGCGTGGGGTCAAGCGATTTAAGATCAAAGTCAAGAAGGGAGAGGTTGCCTACCAGCTAACATTACCACCAAACCTGTCCGATGTACACGATGTATTCCAAGTGTCCCAGCTGAAGAAATGCCTGCGAGTGCCGGAAGACAAAGCTTTGTTAGAGGCAATCGAGCTTGAGAAGGATCTGACTTACAAAGAGCGTCCAATCAAAATTTTGGACACCGTGGAAAAGATAACCTGAACCCAATCCATTCGTATGTGCAGAGTGCAATGGAGCCATCATTCAAAGAAAGAAGCTACCTGGAAACGCGAAGATCCGCAACGTAGAGATTATGTAATACCCTGAACGTCGTTACGGCGTAAGATTTTTTAAAATAATCGCGGAGTCGCCGGTTTTTCGGTAAATCGTGGGAAGGAAAAACTAAAATTTGTAGAACATTAAAAATGGCATAAAATATATTAAAAATTATATTTAAATTCAGTTCTGGGCCGCCAGGGGAGTGGGCCAAACACCCATGGGCCAAAGCCCAAGGGGGAGGCGCCACCCCTAGGGGTGCAAACGGGTCGGGTTAATCCCGACCGATCCGGCACCGAATCCGATTGGTTCCGAATCCGGAGAAAAAATATGGGTTAGGATATGGTAACAGCAATATCCGTCCGAATTCGATACGTCTTCAAGTTTGATTTTAGGTAGCTGCTACTATTTGACGTTTCATTTTCTTTTGCAATGGTAAAATAAAATCTTCCACATCAGGTATTAAGTTGTAACATTAAGTTCTTGACATCGTCCTCCTCGCATTTGTTGTACTGCATGCATTCCTTACATATAAGTAGGGGTGCAAGCGGCTCGGTTAATCCCGACCGATCCGACACGAATCCGATTGGTACCGAATCCGATTGGTACCGAATCCGGAGAAAAATATGGGTTAGGATATGGTAACAATAATATCCGTCCGAGTCCGATCCGTTTGCACCCCACACCCCTCTTGGCCGCACCCCTTCCCCTCTCATTTAACCCTAGAGCCCCTCCTGTCCTTTCCTCCCCACACACCGCCCCCACGGTTGGTCGCCCCCTCCCCAAGGTTTCCCCATTGCCACTCTTAGAGAAGGAGAAGAAGGAGAAGAAGAAGAGGAGAAAAAATTGAGAAAATTTCTTCATCTAGGTAATTTTACCCATCCCAAATCCTCTGTTTTATGGATTAATTAAGGTTCTTGGCATGGAATTTGTTAGTAGATAATAGATCAAATGCCCGATTAGAGATGAGGCGATCGCTTTTAGATCGATTCGCCGCGTGGCTTGTCGCTCAGTTTTGATCTAGAAAATGAATTTTCCTGCGGATCTTCCCAAAAGGAAAGTTGTATAGGAATTCCATATGTATCTCCTATATATTTTGCAAAATTGCCTACCGTGGGATCTGGGAGATACAGAGTCGACAATACCGCAGTCCGTCAGGCGGACAGATTGGAACAGTCCGGCGGTAATCCGGAGATTTAAAATAGTAAACGATTTTTCCTACGGGTATTCCCAAAAGGAAAGTTGTATAGGACTTCCATATGTATCTCCTATATTGTTTCCAAAGTTTTCTACCGTGGGATCTGGGAGATACGGAGACGGCAATACCGCTGTCCGTCAGGCGGACAGATTGGTACAGTCCAGCGGTAATCCGGAGATTAAAAATAGTAAATGAATTTTCCTGTGGGTTTTCCCAAAAGGAAAGTTGTAGAGGACTTCCATATGCATCTCCTGTAATTGTTTCAAATTTGTATACCGTGGAATCTGGGAGATACGGAGTCAGCAATACCGCTGTCGGTCCGACGGTAATCTGGAGATTAAAAATAGTAAACAAATTTTCTGAACATGTCCGTATTTGAGAAAGTTGTGGATAATTTAGAGATATAGCTTCTGTATAAATGTCATAATTTTTAGACCTTTGTGCTGTTGTTGGCACGTGTTTGAATACTGCTGTCCAATCTGCCAGAACAGAGTTCTTCCTCTGTTTTGGGCATTAAATTACATCTAGTTGTGATCCGAATAAAAATAGGTGTTCTACATGAAAATTGTAGGTTTTTAAGTCATGAATCCAGAGAGGAATCATTTGCTATTTTTTGATTTATATTTTTTAAAGTTACAAAATTGTGAAGCAGCGCTGCTGCAGAGGGTATTATGTTGGTTTGTTGGGCGGAGTAGAGATTGTGCGGGTTCGGGTTGCTAGCGATGTTTTTTATGTTTATGTCATGCTTGTATGCTGTGATGGTGTGTTGAGAGTTGTCTTATGGACAGGTGGTCTTGTCCCTGAGCGCTCTTGATTTTGTTGATCTTCGCTTCGTCGGATTGAGGCAAGTGAACGTAGCGGTGGTTGCTACCGTTTAACTTGTTATTCCTTCTACTTGCAATTTATATTATTATCTTAATTTGATACATGATGCCATAATTGCATGATATTTTAATTGTGGAGATGATAACAAACATTGATAGGTTGATATTATGCTAGTAGACATGTGGAATTCTTGTTTATTGATATAATGTGGACATGAAAATAACATGTGGTGGATGTGGAGATGTTGAGAGCATGATAATGCTCCTTGTGGATGAATTAATGTGATTAATGAATTATCATATCATTCATGTCATATCATGTCATTTGCATATGTGGATGTCGCCGCACTTAGCCGCGACCGTACTGGTACAGCATCGTATATTGCCGTAATACGATGCATTGCAATTCCTGCCCTGGCAAGAGTGATGTGGAGCATAGCACGAAGCATTCATACGCATTTAATGGATATTTAAATGACTGCATTCATATGCCATTTAAATCTGAAAATTTAAGATATTTGATTTATGGAAGATTGTGGTGGCTTATTAAACTATGAAAAGGAATTGTGGTTGTGTATGTGTGAAATTAATGATGATAATTATTTGTTCGCAGTTTTAATAACTTGTTAAACTGTTTGCTTGCTGAGATTTATATCTCACCCTTATTTCCCCCTCCCTACAGGTGGACTTTGAGCATGCATTGGGAAGGGTAGAGCAGCACCACATTGATTCACCTGGATATTGTTTTAATGCTGAAATAAAGTTAAAAGAGCTCTAGTCTTTGCTTAGCTATGTTGTTGAGGAATGTTTCATCTTTTAATGTTTAATTCGGAATTGTTCCTCTGGTTATAATGTTGAAGTTGATTATGAATATTAAATTGTTATTACTATTCTGTTATCTCATAATTGTTTATGCTTCCGCTTGTATCATCTTGTTTATCAATTGATGCCAGTTTAAGTTATCTTGTAAATTGGCTAGTTGTAGAGTAGTTTAGCAACATCCTGTGGGCATTGTGGGTCCTGGGTGTTACTGATTAATATCGAGGCGGGCTTTAGGTCCGTGGTAATTAAACTATTAAATTGACACACTTGCACATGTAGGTTGGGGAAGGGTTTGTATATTTTGCATATACCCTGTTGAATGTATTGCATTATTGCTTGTGCCTTTTTGGCTTGTTGATATTGTTCTTGCTTGAATGTGGATTGTGGTGGCTGCAGGATGCCGCCTAGGCGTAGTAGCCGTGGCCGTGCCGCTACGCCAGTAGCGCAGCCAGCGGTCGAGGAAGCTGAGGTAGTTCAGCTAGAGGGTGGTAGTCAGGAGGAGCTGTTGGCCACTGTAAGGGCCATGTAGCAAGAGTTGAATGCGTTGAGGCGAGGGCAGTGGCCCTGGTGTTCCTCGCCGATCCGGTCTTGGGAGGTTGCGTCGATTCAGCGGATTAGCGGCCTCTCGCTCCGTGAGTGGGTAGGTTTGAGGCTGGACAGCTTTAGCGGTGCAGCCCCTCCTGTTCAGGCCGCAAACTGGCTGTTCGAGGTGGTTGCCTCCGATCGTGTGCGCTACGCGGTGCAACTTCTGAAGGGAGAGGCTCAGATCTGGTGGAAGGGGTGCAAACGCCGCCGCACACCACATGGAACGCTGACGTGGTTGGAGTTCGTTTGTCAGTTCGAGAGGAGGTTCTACCCAGAGACCTTTCTGGACAAGATGAAGATCGATCTGAGCAGGTACTCGCAAGACAAGCCGTGCGTGGCGGTCACGGAGAAGGCTAGGCGCCCGTGAGGGGCTCAAACCTTCGATCCGCCACTAGCAGGCTTCGGGGATCGAGATGCAGCAGGCTTATACGGATGATATCCGCAAGGCCACTAGAGGAGACCTGCCTCGGGGCCACAGCGAGAGGAAGGGCTTCTCTGGAGGCCCTGTGCACAAGAAGGGGAAGGGTCGTCGCCACCAGCCCTACTGTGGTAGTACGGGGTAGTCCAGCTCTACCGGAGGGAGCTCTCTGCAGTACCGTGCCACGGTGAAGCCCGGGCTGGGCTTGGTTTGTTTTCGGTGCGGAGATCCGCATTGGCGGGCCGACTGCACTTGGAGCGGACAGTGTTCTATCTATGGCAATAGCCACAAGGATGTGGTGTGCAGGCAGAATCCCAAGGAGAAGCTGCAATGGGAGTTAGCGCCTTCACCTGCAGCAAGCTCGACTCGTCCTGACGGCACCGTGCGGATGATGGCTGCGGCTCCTACCCCGCAGTTCTTGCTCGTGGCCCTACACCGCGGTACTTGTCGGCGCCATCAAGACCTTCGCCGCCTCGGTGCCTCCACCAGGAGGATCTGGGTCCACTTCTGCGGCGCTGTACCTAAGTGGACCCTGCACCGACTTTCACGAAAAGGGAGGTTCTTCTTCTCCATTTCTTCGGCGTATGCCATGCCAAAGATCGATGGCGGGGATCATAGAGACGTGGTGACAGGTACCTTATCTGTTGATTCTGTTGATGCTTCTGTTCTTTTTGACTCCGGGGCTAGTTTCTCTTTCGTCTCGAAGGTTTTTGTTCAGTGGGCAGGTCTGTCCGTGCAGTTTGTGGGGAGAGCTGTGGTTGTTAGTTCTCCCAGTGGGCTTATTTCCAGTGCCCGTGTTTGCCCTGGTTGCGTGGTGGTTCTAGCAGATGAGGAGTTCGTGGCGAACTTTGTGGTTATTACTTTGGAGCCTTTCGATGTGATCCTTGGCATGGATTGGCTCGCGCAGTATCAAGCTATTATCTATTGTTTCTGGAAGACAGTCACTTTGCAGTCTCCGTCTGGACGTGAAGTTATCTTCCAAGGGAGTGCCCCGCAGTACTCTCTCGTTGTTGTACCAGTTGTTCCCAAATCGGCGAATGCAGAAGTCAGGTCTTCTGTGGGCCATGGTTGAGGGACACGACATTGTTTTGAGGCTGGAGGATATACCCGTGGCTTGCAGGTACCCAGATGTTTTTCCGGCCGAGCTTCCAGGTCTGCCACCAGAACGGGAACCATATTTCCGTATAGACCTTGTTCCGGGTACGCGACCTATCTATAAGTCCCCGTATCGGATGGTACCTGTGGAGCAGGTGGAGTTGAAGAAGCAGTTGGATGAACTCCTAGCTAAGGGGTTTATTAGACCGAGCACGTCGCCTTGGGCTGCTCTGGTCTTGTTTGTGGGAAAGAAGGACGGCACCAAGAGGCTTTGTGTGGATTATCGCGCACTTAATCAAGTGATGATCAAGAATAAGTATCCCCTGCCTCACATTGAAGATCTCTTCGATCAGCTGAGAGGTGCCAAGGTATTCTCCAAGATTGATTTGCGATGCGGTTATCATCAATCATGGATCGTAGAGGAGAATATAGAGAAGACAGCTTTTAGCACAAGGTATGGGCATTTTGAGTTTGTCGTTATGTCTTTTGGACTAACAAATGCCCCTGCTGTCTTTATGGAAGCCATGAACAGGATGCTCCATGAGTACCTGGATTCTTTTGTGGTGGTTTTCATCGACGACATTCTAATTTATTCCAAAACGGAGGAGGATCATGAGTTGCATCTCAGTTTGGTCCTTGATGCCCTTCGGAGGAATAAGTTTCTGTGAAGTCAAGAAGTGTGCTTTCTGGCTGTCCGAGGTTGGATTTCTTGGTCATACCATCAGTCAGCATGGTATTACAATGGATCCGAAGAACGTGGCATCAGTGGTGAAGTGGCGAAGGCCAACCAATGTATCAGAGAACCGGAGTTTTCTTGGACTTGCCGATTACTATCGGCGCTTTGTGCAGGACTTCTCCATCATCGCCAAGCCGATGACCCGACTCACGCAAAACGGTGTTCCTTTTGTGTGGACAAACGACTGTGAGTCTGGCTTTCAGACTTTGAAGAGCATGCTGGTGAATGCACCTATTCTATCCTTGCCCGAGAGTGGCAAGCGCTACACGGTGTACACAGATGCTTCTCGGATTGGTCTTCATTGTGTGTTGATGCAAGAAGGGCGAGTTATCGCCTATGCATCTCGACAGTTGAAGACCCATGAGCAGAACTATCCTACTCACGACTTGGAGTTGGTAGCTGTGGTTTTTGCTCTAAAGTCTTGGAGGCATTATTTGTATGGGAGCAGTGTGATATCTTTACTGATCACAAGAGCCTTAAGTACATATTCACTCAGCGAGAGCTGAATTTGAGGCAGCGGAGGTGGTTAGAGTTGATCAAGGATTATGATCTGACTATCCAATATCATCCTGGTAAAGCCAACGTGGTGGCTGACGCCTTGAGCAGGACCGGAGTCCCTCAGACAGCGATGTCCTTGATATCGGAGTTTGAGAGGATGGGTATCTCTTTCTGTCTCACCAGAGTTGCACAGGTAGAGACACAGATGATTATCCAGTCCGCCATCCCCGAGCGTGTTCGTGAGGCTCAGCAGCACGACCAGCTCCTTTCAGAGGTGCGGAAGAGGATCTCGGAGGGGCGTTCCCGAGATTTCAGTGTGGACGAGAGTGGTGCAGTCCGTTTCAGAGGCCAGCTGTGTGTACCCTAGAAGTCAGAGGTGAAGGATGACATTCTTCGTAAGGCTCACCGGACTCCGTACTCCGTACATCCGGGAGAGACCAAGATGTATCAAGATCTGAAGCAGGTCTTTTGGTGGAAACGCATGAGGGTGGACATTGCGAAATATGTCGCCTCTTGCGGCATTTGTCAGCAGGTGAAGGCCGAGCATAAGCGGCCTGCTGGTTTGTTACAGCCGTTGGAAATTCCTGAGTGGAAGTGGGAGAACATCACCATGGACTTTGTGGCTGGATTGCCGCGCTCTCCTCGAGGGCGAGACGTAGTGTGGGTCGTGGTGGACAGGCTTACCAAGTCCGCACACTTCATTCCAATGAAGACGACCAATATAACACAAGATCTGGCTCCATTGTATATCCGAGAGGTGGTGAGACTGCATGGTATGCCTAAGTCAATTGTTTCTGACCGGGATGCCAAGTTTGTCTCTAAGTTCTGGCAGAGTCTTCAGGCTGCGTTGGGCACGACAGTTTCTCTCAGTACGGCTTTTCACCCTCAGACAGATGGTCAGTTAGAGCGAACCATTCAGACTTTGGAGGATATGCTTCGTGCTTGTGTAATACCCTGATCGTCGTTCGGCGTAAATTTTTAAAACAATCGCGGAATCGCCGGTTTTTCGGTAAATCACGGGAAGGGAAAAATATAAATTGTAGAACCTTAGAAAAGGAATAAAATATGACACGATAATTCATAAATCTCATTAATTCATCTACAAGGAGCATTATCATGCTCTCAATATATCAACTTCCACCACATGTTAATTTCATGTCCATATTATAACATTAAGCAAGAATTCCATATGTCTACTAGCAGATTATCAACATATCAATGGATAAATAGTTGCTACCATCTCCACAATTAAAATATCATGCAATCATGGCATAATGTATCAAATTAAGATAATAATGTAAATTGCAAGTAGAAGGAATAACAAGTTAAACGGTAGCAACCACCGCTACATTCACTTGCCTCAATCCGACGAAGCGAAGTACAACAGAGATCAAGAGCGCTCAAGGACAAGACCACCTGTCCATAAGACAACACTCAGCACACAACCACAGCATACAAGCATGACATAAATATACAAAACATCGCTAGAAACCCGAACCCGCACAATCTCCTCTCCGCTCAACAATTCAACAAATTACTCTCTGCAGTATTACTTCACAATTCGTATCTTTAAAAACATACATCGAAATACAGCAAATGATACCTCTATGGATTCATGACTTAAAAACCTACAATTTTCATGCGGAACAAATATTTTTATTTTAATCACAGCTAGGCGTAAAATTCTGAAATTCTGAAAATTCGTTGTGGCAGATTGGACAGCAGTATTCAAACGTGTTCCAACAACAGTACAGAGGTCTAAAAATTCTGAAATTTATACAGACATTATATCTCTAAATTATCCACAACTTTCTCAACTATGGGCATGACCAGAAAATTCGTTTACTATTTTTAAACTCCCGATTACCAACGGACTATACCAATCTATCCGCCTGACAGACAGCGGTATTGCCAACTCCGTATCTCCCAGATCCCACGGTAGAAAAATGCGAAAAACATACAGGAGATGCATCTGGAAGTCCTCTACAACTTTCCTTTCGGAAAGGCCCACAGAAAAATTCGTTTTCTAGATCAAAACTGCGCGACAAGCTGTGCTGCACGAACCAATCTACAGACTAACGGCATGTAAACTCTAATCGGGCAATTAATCTGTTAACTACCATCAAAATTCATGCCAAGAACCCTAATTATTCCATAAAACAGAGGATTTGGGATTTGGAAAAATTACCTAGAGAATCCCTTAGGATCATCCTTCTTCTTCCCTCATCTTCTTCTCCTCCTCCTCTTCATCTTCCTTCTCTTCTTCTTCTTCTTCTTCTTCCTTCTCTTTCTCCTTTGCTCCAATGGATGGCATCTTGTGGGGAGAGAGGGATGGGGCAACTGGGTGGGGGCGGGGCGGTGGCGGGGTGGAAAAAGGGAGAGGGACCAAGGGAGGGTTTATAAAGGGGTGTTAGGGTTTGGGAGGGGTACGGGCCCCATTTGGGTTGGTTGGCCCAAAGCGGCTGGCCCACCCCTCCGGACAGCCCAAAACATCAAAATTAATTGTTTTAATTTATTTAATTCATTTTACACTGTTCTACAATTTATATTTTTCCCTTCTCACGATTTACCAAAAACCGGCGACTTCGCGATTGTTTTAAAAACTTTCGCCGTAACAACGTTCGGGATGTTACATTCTCCCCACCTAAAAAGGATTCGTCCTCGAATCTCGCTCCTCAACCCACGAGACAAAAAATAACAATCAAGGAAAGAACAACCAAAGAATAGAGCATCCCAAGGATAGAACATCACGAGGGAACAACAACTACGGGTTCTCACCCGCCTCGAAGAATTCGAGTCCTTCTTCTACATTTGAACTTCAAGCTCCACGCCACCTCCTGCTCAGACTGATCCGTCAAGAGGGCCTCCGCATATCTGGTGGCTCTCTTCCTCATGTCTAACTCTGACGAGTCCACGACATGCGGCTGTAACACCCCAGGACCCACAATGCCCTCGGATGCTACTAAACCTGCTCTACAACTAACCAATTTACGAAAATAAAATAAACTGGCAACAATTACTAAACAAGATAATATAAGCGGAAGCATAAACAACTAAAGTAAACAGAATAAAGATAACAATTCATTATTGATAATCATCTCTAACATAAAAACCAAAGGAACAATTCCAAGTTCAACATTATTAAGATGAAACATTCATCACTGTGATCACTAAGCAAAAGACTAGAATTCTTTCAACTTTATTTCAGCATTAAGATTATAATCCAAGTGCATCAGTGCGGTGCTACTCTACCCTTCCCATGCATGCTCAAAGTCCACCTGTAGGGAGGGGGAAACAAGGGTGAGATAGAAATCTCAGCAAGCAAATTGTTTAACAGGCTATTCAAACTACAAACAATTGTACATCATCATTTATAATTCCATACAACTACAACCACAATTCATGTCCATAATTATTAATCAGCATAAACATCCATGAATCATACCTTTTCAATTTCAGATTTAATTGGCATATGATTCTCAATTACGGCCATGTCCATAAAATTCATTTACTATTTTTAATATCCGGATTACCGTCGGACTGTACCAATCTGTCCGCCTGACGGACAGCGGTATTGCCGACTCCGTATCTCCCAGATCCCACGGTATAACAATGTGAAATTAATACAGGAGATGCATATGGAAGTCTCCTACATCTTTCCTTTTGGGAAGACCTGCAGGAAAATTCGCTTACTATTTTTAATATCCAGATTACCGCCAGCCTGTACCAATCTGTCCGCCTGACGGACAGCGGTATTGCCGACTCCGTATCTCCCAGATCCCATGGTATAAAAATTTAAAATAAATACAGGAGATTCATATCGAAGTCCCCTACAACTTTCCTTTTGGGAAGACCCGCAGAAAAATTCGCTTAATAGATCAAAACTGCGCGACAATCCGCGCTGCACAAATCGATCTAAAATCAGCCCGCGACTAAACTCTAATCGGGCAATTGATCTAATATCTAACATAAAATTCTATGCCAAGAACCTTAATAAATCCATAAAACAGAGGATTTGAGATGAGATAAAATTACCAATCTGAAGAAATTCCCCAAAATTTTCCTCCTCCTCTTCTTCTTCTTCTTTCTCCTCTTCTTCCTTCTCCTTCTTCTCCTTCTCCTCCAATGGCGGAGGCTCTAGGGCAACAAAGGGAGGGGAGGCGCCCAAGGGGCTGGGGCGGCCAAAGGGTGGGGGAGGGGTGGGAGGCCAAGGGAGGGGGGTTTATAAAGGGGGTGTTAGGGTTTGGGAGGGGGTATGGGCCCCCATTTGGGCTTGCTGGCCCAAAGCGGCTGGCCCACCCCTCCGGACAGCCCAAAACATCCAAATTAAATATTTTAATTTAATTAATTCATTTTACAAAGTTCTACAATTCATATCTTTCCCTTCCCGCAATTTACCAAAAAACCGGCGACTCCACGATTGTTTTAAAAACTTACGCCGTAACGACGTTCGGGATATTACATTCTCCCCACCTAAAAAGGATTCGTCCTCGAATCTCGCTTCTCAACCCGCGAGACACAAGAAAAAGAACAAACAAGGAAAGAACAACCATAGAATGGAGCATCCCAAGGGAACAACAACTACGGGTTCTCACCCGCCCTCGAAGAACTCGGGTCCTTCTACATTTGAACTTCAAGCTCCACGTCACCTCCTGCTCGGACTGATTTGTCAAGTGGGCCTCCACATATCTGGTGGATCTCTTCCTCATGTCCAACTCTGACGAGTTCACGACACGCGCCAGTCAACGCCGAGAGCCCGCAATTCTTTTGTCGGCTTTGAGCGGCCAACAGATCATGTCGTTCTCGCAAATCTATCAAGCCACTATCTAATACCATCCTCTTTCTTAGAATATTCTCCTCTATATATTATAATCGGGATAATACATTGTACCCCTTTTAAAGAATTCAACCACAGATTCCACTCATAACAATACTCGAAGCACAGACAATAATTGTTATAAATGTAACACAACCACAAGAATAATGAAACATTCTCAAACAACATACTAGCAACCAGTTTTCCTTCAAAGGACCACGGTCCAAATCAAAGAATTCACAACAAAACCATTCACACTCTCCAAATTGACATTTGGAGAATCCACACTGCACAAGCCAAGAGTGAAAATCACTCGACAGACCCAAGCAATCATTTTCTTTTCCTAACTGGTAAAGAATACGCCACAACATATAATAACTCAATTTGCAGATGACCTCTGACATAAACACACAATTTAAACAAGAAATCAGAGAGCTTATTACTGCTCGAGATATTATTACTTTCCCAATCCATTCCCTTTGGAAATTTAACTTCCTTGAACCAAGGATTTCCAAATCATCGCCCAACACATCAACTAGTTGCCATACACCTCTTAAAGGTCTTTGCAACCCAAATTGATTACCCCTTTCTTGGAGAGGCAAAAAGAAGTAAATTTCAGCACAAAGGAAGATGTTACCATCTGCAATAAACACAAGACCAGAAGAAATAGCAATAAATCTTGGTCAACAAAAGATAAGATCACAGCTGAAGGCACATGCCTCCTCAAGAAGAACAATAAAATCAAATCTCAACCAATAAGAATACAATATTGCCATTCGAGCTCAAGAAGCTCTTATGCAGCGAAAATATTGCCATTTGAGCTCAAGTAACTCTTATGCGGCGAGGAAAAAAAAGAAGTCACACACATTTTTTTCTTAAAAAAATTGCACAACTTGATTTCAACCTCCAATACTTTTTTCACACTCTTTCTTTTAACAAGAGAACAACTTCCATTGATTACGGTATCACATTGACAATTCCAACAAAAAGAATAGAAGACCACAACACATTAATCCCTTAAGAACTGATAAAACCTCTCAACATGACACTTTGCTTAAAACAATTTCAGCTGCCACATAAGTCACGAGATCAAAAAGATCGCGTACATAATTATCAAAACTTTTGATTTAAATAGTATCATGCAAGTTATCAAATTCTTTTATTTATGAAACATTCAACATTATCATCACAACTACATACTGACCAACATGCTAACATCAGAATAATACATTCTTAGCAGGCATCATCATATCCACAAATCTCTTCATAAACTTTTCCAAAAGAAACACAAGAAATCACTTCATCATGTTTCTATTATCTAAATAAGATTGCGACTACTTAATCTAGGAAATCCTAGTGCATAAGCCACCATATTAGAACAAAGCTCTTAAACAAGATGATACTAGAACATGGCAATCTCGCAAAATATGCTAGTATAAATCTCTTATTAGATTCCATATATTCCATTATAATTGATGCTCAACTCTAATTTAGTACAAATTGATTGTACTCTAGTCATTACTGGCAATAATTGATTATTATTGTATCACAACAACATTCATGATCCTAACTCCGTTTTACAATCATAAAACAATCATGAGCATAGATTCAACATTTCATCTTATGTTCAGCAATTACAACGAAATATCTTCAATCCTCAATATTATTATAAGCTCTATAAGACAAGGTTTCACAAGCCAATACATCAACATTTCTCTATTTCTTTATACATATTTCAACAATCTAGCATGATGAAAGATAGATGAAACTAGCAATTGCACATGCTCATACAGTATCTAATAAAGGATAGATTAAAGATCATTATTACCAAAGCAATATTCCAACACCTCCTTACTTAATAATTTCAAGCAGTCTGATTAAGTACTACAGACAAACATAATTCAATTTATCCAACATGATAGAAATTTAAGCAATCATAATAATCATTCTAGTTCTTTTTGCACACTCATCAATAACTCCATGAGTTCTAATCATGAATAGACAATTTCTTAATCACAGTTTTTCAATAAGCTATTATAAGGCAATATCAAAATTAATCAACTACACTTCCAAGTACGCTAGTTAAAATTAATTATGCACCACGTTAACATCTCAACTTAATAATTCATACCTTACGAATTAGTTTATATAATTACCACCTTCCACTTAAGCATAGCAAAACACCACAAAGAGTTTTAACACTCTCTTTTAGAAAGAAGAGGAACTAAGCTTCAACATTCAAAATGATCTAAAAGAAATACATAGATCTAAGGTTTTCATATATTAATGAGTTTGCAACATAAAACTTTCATTAATAAAAAATATCAAGCGAACCAATAAGCCATGATTCACAACAAAACAAACTCCGACGAAGGAACTAACCTTACAAGTCAACAATAAGAACAGGTAGCAAAAATATCTCATTAGTCTGGAAAGAAACAATAACTGCTTCAAGGAACCGGTAGAGACCAATTGCATACCCTCAACTGCAAGAACCACAAACTCAAAAGAAATTCATTAACTACAAGAGGCTAAGAATAGGCCAAAATCAACTCAAGGAAGACAACAATGTTTCTAAAGAAACTCACTCACATCATCTGCAATTAAGTTACCCGAGGTAACTTCATCGCTAATTGTAGGACCGAAATGGCGACGGAGGGGTGAATGTCGCTCTCTTTAAACTCGCCCCGAGAATTCGACATTTGCTTTCAAAACGATGCAAAACAAAGCACCTCACGAACATTAAAATTAATCTTGCTGAAATTTGAGCGCATGCGATCTTGAAAAATTCAGCATAAATCGAGAGTAGTCAAGAAAATTACAATGAAAATATTGTCGTTTGATCTGCATGCAAAATCACCAAAGATCAACAAAAGAAATAAAAGAAAGGTGCACAAACTTGCTGTCCACCTTCCGTGAGCAAATTGCTAACAGGAGAAGACCAACCAAGAAAAGTAGCTAGCAGAAGAAGAAAACAAAAGAACTTAAGAAGGGTCACGAGACTAAAAGAAAGAGAAAGCAATGCGAAGAACTCACCGCTGCCATCAACTAAAGCAAAGGAAAAGTAGCAATAGAACACCGAAAAATCGAGAGCAGTTGACAGCAGTAAATGGCAGCCAAAAAACAAAAAAGCAAGCAAGCTGAAAACAAGAGACGGCTGGTAACCAAACAAGCAAAACTGAACCAAAGAAAAACTAGCTAAAAGAAGTTGCAGGCTGAAAACATATTGCCAAATACATACTCCAGTCTAGCCGATGGCAGCAAATGACCAACTAAAGGAAGAGAGGGAGAAAAACAAAACTGAAACTAAATGATGAAGAAGACCAGCGAAAGAACAGTCTGTCATTGTCGAATAGTCTTGAAATCAAATCGATTCGCGTGAACTGCAAGCACACAAAGAACATGATTTTCTGCTGCCTGTGCACCATCTTTGCTGCAGAGATGAAGGAGAAACTGAAGTTGTATGGGCTGATTTAGCCAAATAAAAAACTGCATCAAAGAGAGGAGCAGACTGCCAAAAATGCAAACAAAATGGAAGCAGGCTGTGATTGATTTTCTTCACACGGCTGTGCACCAAACTGAGAAGAAACACAAACGAGCAAGGGACAACTCATGTGAAAACAGAGAGAGGAAATCAACAAAAATAGGAACCAAACAACAAAGGGTAAACAACCATATTGTTACAATCAAAGAGATATACGATTACAAAGAGTTGTTTACGATTTCTTAACCCAAATAAGAGCACTCACTCAAGAACACAAGTGCTGCCCTAAAGACTTTTTCAACTCATGGAGAGAGCCAAATAAGACCCTAAGTCACTCTCTCAATCCTCAAGAACACCAAGAGCCTCTCATGCTTCTTGGGAGGAACACAACCCACACAAAAGGGATGAATGAGCTCACAAAACCCTAACTCATTCTCAAGTGTCCTAAGGGGTATGCAGCCCCTCACCTCTATTTATAGCCCTTGGCTAACGGGTCTCCAACCCGTTACGCCGGCTAAACCCTAACGGAGCCGCTTCCGCTTGTGCGGCCTTGCGAATTACCGATTCGCCCCTCCGCACCTTCCGGAAGCTTCGCGCTCCTTGCCTCGCACGCCGCAACCACCTCGAGTCCACGCTGCCTTGACACATCCCGACCGTTCGACCTCGGCGCCACCGCGCCTAGTCCGGTCCACCGTGTCTCGCCACGACTTCGCCTCGACGTCCTGCAGCCACACAGACAAGAAACACGTCAAATAGCACCGCTCGATACATGAAAGCATAATACGAAGTCCAAACCTGTCGAAACAAAGGATATGCATTCTAAACCCATACGACTATGTTTGACCAAGTCCGACCGAGCCCGTTACATCCCGTAACGTCAAGGTCCGAACCAACCGACTCAAACTCGACTTTAGTAAACCGATGTCAATTACTCATCATACACAACGGGATGACCTCCACATGGTCTCTCAATCTCCCCCTTGATGAGTATATTGACAAACACCGAAAAAGCATAAAGTTGAGTATGAAGAGTCTAACATGGTCCAAAAGAGCAAGAATGAAGCTAATGACCATGTCGACAGAAGGAGCAAAAGAAAGAACAATTTTTCCTCAAAGCTCCCAAAGTGGCTTTTTCTACCACTATTCTCCCCCTTTTGGCAATAAACGCATCAAGAATGCAAGAAGGAGAAAAAGTCATAAGATGGATGAAATGGCTGAAGTTTGTTTATTCTAAGCATTTAGAGCCATGAGAATTATCCAAAATGACCATAATGTATTACACCAAGCCGTAACTTAATGAAGAGCTATCTAGATCATGGCAAAATATGTATAAGCCAGCTAGAAGCTACTAGATGACTATATGAATTTTAGTGCATTTTATGAACATGTCAAGTCATCAATAAGCAAAGTCTAGCTAGAGATATCCAAGGATGATGCAAGCCATGTCAATCAAGCTAAGCGGAACCAAGAATCTAATATCGAGTCCAAATAGAGTGTTATATACTCAAAAATGACACATTGGTTCAAGTACTTGGATCTGTTGTAACTTAAGCAAATTGAGCACAAATGATATTTTTCTTTTGGAACTTATGGTTGTTTTCTATCCATATTTTTATCATGTGCTAGATCTCAAGCCTTATGCGACTACTTCAAGCAAGAAGCTTAAGAAGATAGTCTTGGTCATCCAAAGCTCCCCTGAGTTCATGCCTTGTGCAATGGCAAGCCGTCTCATGAGAAAGGATTGGTGAGATCAGTTTTTTCGCACAAAAGAGATCTTTTTGCTTTTGAAATAATTGTACTGACTTGTGCATCATCAAGAGACTAAAACAGCTCAATTCGAGCATCGTCCTGGCCATCTCGACCAAGGTACGGTTCTTCCTCTCCACGACGCCATTCTGCTGGGGGACGTATGGAGAAGAGAACTGGTGCTCTACACCTGTCTCATCGCAGAAACTCTCAAGGTAGGAATTCTTGAACTCCGTGCCATTGTCACCGCGGATCGCTCGTAAGGCACCTGGAAGCTCAACAGACAGCCTACTGAAAAGACCTCGGAAATGTGTAAACGTCTCATCCTTCGAGGCTAAGAAAAATACCCAAGAGTACCTCGAATAGTCATCGACCACAACAAGAACGTACCACTTCCCTCCTGTTGACTGCACTCGAGCTGGTCCAACTGTGTCCATGTGGAGCAGCTGTCCTGGTGCATCGGTCATCGTAACTGTGACCGGAGGATGTGTAGGATCGAAAACGGCAACAGAGGGGGGGGTGAATGGTGCCCCGAAAGTATTCTCACAATTTTCTCCTTCGATAGCTATGGCAGCTATGAAGTTAGAAAATATTTGGTCACTGACAGAGGAAAATAATTTTTGCAGAAAACTGAGAACACTCACTAGAAAACAACACAACCAAGCTCACAGAGTTCTTTTCAGAGGAGACAACAATAGCCTGAACAGAGTTTTCATTTGAGAAGAAATAAATGAACCAGAAGAGATATAGCTAACATTGATCTCAATACATACTAGACGAGAGCATCATGCTTGAGCTTAAAGGAACAGAAGGCAAGGTATGTTGGCATAATAAAACAGCAGAGAAAAGAAACAGGAAATTCAGTTCAAAGCAAGAAAAGTCAGAACTGTATGCAGTCTGAAAAGGATGCTAATTACTGCTGACCGAAAACTGAACATTCAATCAAAGTGCTGCTTAGTTCAGCTCAAAACTGTGCAAAGAACATTGTCTAGCGGGCTGCTGCTATTCGGCAAAAGGTACAGTAGACTGAAAATACCCTTGCTGCAGAAATCCCACTCAAGGCCGAAACTGCAGAAAAGAAAGCAGTCAAAGATAACATTAAAAATGCAGATTTCACTATTATGGCCGAAGGCTGATTTGCTGCCGAAAACTGGAAATCTGCAGTAGGGTTCAGTTTGCTGCAATCAGTCAATACAAGGAGTAAAACTGAAGCTCAACTGTAACACTCAAGACTGAAATCAGGACTGCAGTCCAGCCGAACCTGAGAGACTGAAAACAGCAGCTACAGAAATTACTGCAGGAACCGAAAATCAGTGAAGATGAAAGAAAATTGCTGCTCCTTTTTGGTTGAAACAATAGGACTGCATTTTAAATACCATAGAGACTTTTGAGAAGAAAGAACTGCAGCCAGGAATCAAACGAGAACAGCAAACTCTGAATTTGACTCACAATCTGAAAGATTACAGAGAACTCACCAAAAATCAAATTACTCCTCAATCGTTGAACCTTTGGCCATGAGATTTTGAGGATATGTTAGCAATAGCCATAGGGCTCTAGATATCAATTTTCATGCCATCTCATAAGAGGAAATCTGAAAATAACCCAAACCCTAGATTTTCAGAAAAGATGAACAGAGAGACTTAAAATCCTAATTTCTCCCAAGTCTTTGATCTTTTGGACATGAAATTTTGAGGGTATGTTAGCAATAGTCTCAGGACTCTACAACCCAAATTTTATGTCAATTTGCAAAGGGAATCAAAAACTAGAGCAAAACCTAGAAATGGAAAGTACAGGAAAAACAAGAACAGAGTGTTCACAACAAGAAAAACATCACCAATGAAACAGGGAATTAGAATAGCCAACAAAAATCATTCTTGTATTAATAGAAAGATATAACGATGAATGATTACACAGGAATTTCAACCCTCTTCACTCCCCAAGACTCAAGAACACAAGAGAGGAAGAACCCAACTCACAACCAACACACACACAGGAGAACATACGCAGGAGATAATGAACTGCTTCTCTCAATTTTCTCCTTCACAGCCACCTCTCTTCTTAAAGCCAACACTATAGCCTCAAGAGGAATTTCAAGAAGTGGCATACCACCTCCACTCCCTTATCTCACACACCATATAAGGCAAAAGGAGGTCAAACCAGATTTTGGAGGAGAATCACCTCCTCCACTCATTTGCTTGAGTTAATTTACCAAATTGCCCTCAAGCACTTTCCGGAAAGCTTCCACCTCGGTATCTTGATCATCGGACCTCGACTCCTCCCCGAGTCTAGTCACGATCCTTCGCCGCCCGTCATGTCCATCCGACATCGACCGAGACCTCCGACTTCTCCTCGCCTCCGACTCGCAACCACCTCGAGTTCACGCCGTCTTGACACTTCTCGACCGCTCGACCTCAACGCCACTGCGTCTAGTCCGGTCACCTCGTGTCTCGCCACGACTTCGCCTCGATGTCCTGCAGCCAATAGACAAGAAACACGTCAAATAGCACCGCTCGTTACATGAAAGCGTAATTAGAGATCAAACCTGTCGAGTTATCAGAATATGCATCATAAACCCATACGACTAGGTTCGACCAAGTCCGACCGAGCCCGTTACGCCACGCAACGTCTAGGTCCGAACCAACCGACTCAAACTCGACTTTTCGTAAACGATGTCAATTACTCATCATACACAACGGGATGACCTCCACATGGTCTCTCAATCTCCCCCTTGATGAGTATATTGACAAATCCAGAAAAAGCATGAAGTTGAGTTTGAAGAGTCTAACATGGTCCAAAGAAAGAAATGAAACGCATGACCATGTCGACAGAAGGAATCAATAGAGCAACTCAAGAAAGAGTATCCAATCTATTCTCCCCCTTTTGGCAATAAACACATCAAGAATGCAAAAGAGAGAATAAGTCATTATGATGGATGAAATGGCTGAAGTTTGTTTATTCTTAGCATTTAGAGCCATGAGAATTATCCAAAATGACCATAATGTATTACACCAAGCCATAACTTAATGAAGAGCTATCTAGATCATGACAAAATATATATAAGACAACTAGAAGCAACTAGATGACAATATGAATTTTAGTGCATTTCATGAACATGTCAAGTCATCAATAAGCAAAGTCTAGCTAGAGATATCTAAGGATGATGCAAGCCATGTCAATCAAGCTAAGCGGAACCAAGAATCTAATTTCGAGTCCAAATAGAGTGTTATATCCTCAAGAGTGAAACAATGGTTCAAGTACTTAATTCTTTTGATAGCTCAAGCAAATTTAGCACAAATGACATTTTTCTTTTGAAGCTTATGGTTGTTTTCAACCAATATTTTTATCATGTGCTAGATCTCAAGCCATGCTGCGACTACTCCAAGCAAGAAGCTTAAGAAGATAGTCTAGGTCATCCAAAAATCTCTCCAAGTTCATGCCTAGTGCAATGGCAAGCCGTCTCGTGAGAGAGAATTGGTGAGATCAGTTTTTTCGCACAGAAGAGATCTTTTTGTCTCTATTTTTTTTAAAACAAGTTGTACTAACTCATGTTACATCAAGAGTTTAAGACAGCTCAATCTAAGGCTCAAAAGAGAATCAACGCTCAACCTAGCCTATTTGACATGGCATGAATCATAAAAGGATAGCTCAAGAGAGACTAATCTCAAATGCTAACATGACAAGTTTTACTTCAAATTGAGCAAATTTAATTAGCTCATCATGGCAAAAGCTAGTCTACACATATGAAGTCATGATAAATCTAGCAATTAAGCATAAATCATGGCAAGATGTAAATCATCATAAGCATGTCATAACCGGATAATAATCAAGGCTCAATGTATTATATTACAATGCAGAATGACATACAGAAAATCCAGCTCCCCCTCAACAAGTGATGCAGCTTTTATTTCAAGTTGAGTTAAGTCAATATTACATTGCAGAAGCTCCCAAATGAACTCCCCCTGAACCAAAGCAATAAAATCGAGAAGCTGGCAAAGAAAACAGGCAGTCCTTAAAGCATAGATAAGATATAGAGGATACTATGGCTCAGACTGACTCTCATCTACCCCATATGACTCCAGGACTAATAGCTGACCGTAAAAACACACACTAGAGAGCAAACACGCACTGCTGCCCGGTGGCCCAACCCTCGCTAGATCGCAAGAAGTGAGTGAGCTCAATCTAGTGAGATAAGAAACGACTAATAGAGCATCCCGAAAGCATAAGATAAGAGTAAGAAGTCTAAGCAACTAGACAAAAGAACCACTCTAACCTATCTTTGGAAGGACTAAACCCAATGCACCCATATGCAATGCAATCGAAAGGAGTAAGAGCATAATAAATATAGTAAAGCGGTAAAAGCACAAGCTCCCCTCACAACAGTCCATAAGGACAAACCACCCAAGCTCTCCCAGCAGGTGAAAACCTCGAGCCATCCAAAGGCTTGGTGAAGATGTCGACCAACCGGTGGTCACCCTCCACAACCGGAGCACGATGTCACCCTTCTCCACATGGTCTCTAAGGAAGTGAAAGCGAATGTCGATATGCTTGGTCCGAGAATGCTGCCTGGGTTCTTAGCAATGTTAATTGCGTAGTGTTATCACAAAGGAGTGGAACACATGCCGATAACAACCCAAAGTCCCGCAGGTCGAGACCATCCAGCACTTGGCTACAACAATCGGGCGCGACAACGTGCTCGCCTCTGCGGTGGGCCAGCAACACCGGATGCTTCCTCAAGGACCAGAACGAGAGAAGTGCCAATGAATTGGCGGTGCTGAGTGCTCTTCACTCTCATCCTGACCAAAGAAAGTGCGCATCCGAGTAGGCTCGTGGGGAAGACAGGATGAGGAAGAGTACCGATACCATAGTCAATGGTAGCTCAAGGTACCGGGATGCGCTTCACCGCTGGCGGTGAGATACACGAGGTGAAGCTCAAACCGAGCACAAAGACACACGGAGAAGTGTATGTCCGGTCTAGAGGCGTGAGGTACAAGAGGGAGCCGATCATACTGATACTCCTTACGATCGATCGCTCGCCGAGTCTTCATCTGGGTCGAGTGGAATTGATGTAGCCATAGGAGTGGACACCGCTTCCCATCACTCATATCAAGCGCTTGGAGGTCTCGAGTATACTTGCCCGATGCAAGAAGGTACACTCCAGTCTCGCTTAATTTGGAAGCCAAGGAAGAAACTCAACTCGCCCATCATGCTCATCTCAAATTCGAGCTCATGACATCGGAAAACTGGAAACGAGAGCATGCGAGGAGTCGCTAAAGATGATGTCATCCACATAAATTTGGACGAGCAGAAGGTCATTTCCAAGCCGACGAATGAACAAGGTCTTGTCAACTTTACCCATTTCAAAATCATGCCTCAAAAGATAGGACTTAAGCCTCTCATACCAAGCTCTAGGGGCTTGCTTAAGTCCATACAACGCTTTGGAAAGCTTGTAGACATGACTAGGGTATTTAGGGTTCTCGAAACACGAGGTTGTCTCGACATAGACTTCTTCCTCAATGAAGCCATTGAGAAAGGCACTCTTGACGTCCATCCGGTAAAGCTTGAAACCCTTAGAAGCGCAAAGGCAAGCGAATTCTAATGGCCTCAAGTCTAGCTACTGAGGGCAAAGGTCTCCTCGAAATCCGGACCCTCAACACAGGAGTACCCACTGCAACCAGCTAGCCTTGTTTCAATGACTACCCCATCCTCACTTTGCTTGTTCTTGAACACCCATTTGGTTCCAATGATATTGTGATCTCGAGGGGCTCAACAAGCATCCAAACCTTGTTTCTTCGAAACTCTCCGACTCCTCATGCATGGCATTGACCCAAGACTCATCGATAAAGCATGACAAACGTCCTTGGGCTCAAAAAGAAGCTACTGAGGCAGAGTGGAGACAGAAAAGCGACACGCCGAGACTTGGGCGTGTGACTGCTCAAAAGATCTCCAATCATCTCGCTCGGAAGGATGAGATTTTGAATATGTCTTGGAGGTCTGGATGAGATGAAGAAGTAGCCTCTACCTCGTTACTGACGGGTAGGAACAGAGCCACTAGCTCGGAAGAAGCGCGGTAAGGCGATCACCTCGAGGTGCGGTGGAGGAAGGCACCTCAAGGGGTGGATGAGGGACTGGATCGGGTGAGACAACCCTCATCTCCATCATCCTCATCATCCACAAAGATGGTCTCGATGCTCTAGTGAACACGAGATGTCGGGCCTAGTCCCGGACCGCCTCATCGAAAGTCACCTCACGTGTTTCTACCATTTTGCTAGACTCAGCCTGCACCCTATAGGCTCGCGAAGAAGTCGAGTAGCCTAGAAAGAGTCCATCACAAGAACGTGACTCGAACTTATCTAGGTTCCCGACTTGAATAAAGCACTTGCAACCAAACACACGAAAATGAGAAACACCGGGCTTTAGCCCATATCTCAACTCGTAAGAGGTGCGGTGCAAGTGTGCCCCGAGAAAACTCTGTTCAAACATGGCACGCGGTGGCTATAGCTTCACCAAAACTTCCGAGGTGTAGAGTACTCATCAAGCATCGCCCGCCATCTCGACCAAGGTACGGTTCTTCCTTTCCACAACGCCATTCTGCTGAGGGACGTATGGAGAAGAGAACTGGTGCTCTACACCTGTCTCACCAAAGAAACTCTCAAAGTAGGAATTCTTGAACTCCGTGCCATTGTCACTGCGGATCGCTCGTAAGGCACCCGGAAGCTCAACAGAAAGCCTCTTGAAAGACTTCGAAATGTAAACGCCTCATCCTTCGAGGCTAAGAAAAACACCCAAGAGTACCTCGAGAAGTCATCGACTAAGACAAGAACATACCACTTCCCTCCTGCCGATCGCACTCGAGCCGGTCCAACCGTATCCATATGGAGCAACTGTCCCGGCATCGGTCATAATAACTGGACCTGAGGATGAGAAGCGGCAACCATCTTGCTATGCTTGGCATGGAGCGCAAACAAGATCTTTGACCATCTTGAGTTTCGGCAGACCACGAATGAGATCGTGGCCGCTAACTCGAGTCAAATGGTCAAATCCAATATGACCAAGTCTCCTATGCCAGAAGGAAAGGTCGCGGACTCGAAGCAACCAAACACCGGAGAGGATCACCAAGACTCAATAAAATCAGCACGAAGATCCTCCCATAACGAGAAATCCCGCAAACCGGACTACAGAAGAATCAACAATTTTGCAGTATTTTCTTAAAACTTACCTCGAAACCGTCATCGGTGGTCGAGAAACCGAAGCAAATTGTAATGCAGTTTACTCACCAAGGCAACATCTTTTAAAACAAATGAGTCATTAACGCGCACAGTACCTTTGGCGATGACTCGCCTAGAAGAGGCGTCTCCGAAGGTGATCGTCTCATCACCGAGCACGGCAGGGAAGAAAACCAACGGAATCTCCGGTCATGTGTCGTGAACACCCGAGTCTACAAGCCAAACCTTTCCTTCCCCGCCCGCGAACCCGAGTCAACAAGAGAGCAAAGTCTCGATCTTGGGATAAATCAACATAGATTTTGGCACCCAATCTTGAGTCACACGTTGAGCGTAAGAAGTAGTCACACACGATCGACCTCTAACTACCCTCGCCTCCGTCACTCAAAAGCGGAAGGTCTATGTGCGACACTGAAGTCATTCTTGGGTCCGACCCTACGGGAGAGCGAGTCGAGCACCGGCAAAGACACCGATCACGCCGCGGGTAGCTATCTCGATGGAAACGAGATCTACCGTGACGGCGGAAGTCACGACCGGAGGGAGCATGAGGACGAAAACAGAAAACTTCGGAAGAACCAAGTCCTCGATGTCGCCCAAAGCTACCAACAAGAGCAAGCCTAGACCTCGTGTTGGTCTTAGGTGCACTCAAGGTGCAGGGCGACCACAGAATACGCCTAAGAGCTGCAACACGGTCTCTGGCGCGATCTTGGCGGCGCTTGAAGCAATGGTCAAATAAATGTCCATCCTTCGGCGGAAGGTGCAATGATACCGCCTTCGAGGGGTCAAGCTGCGGTGAAATCACCTTGCTATCGTAAACCCTTGGACAAAACCCACGATTTAAATTGAACTTTCTTGTTCTTGGCTTGACCTCAAACACACCAAGACTACGGTCCGAGCACTACGGTGGATGCTTCCTCACATCCTCACGGAGATCATATCCTAGACCCTTTTGAACTTGCAAATCTTTGATTGGTCTAGAATAAGATTGAGCTTCTTCTTGCCTCCTACAAATTTCTTGAGAGTGTTCATAAGGTGCGACACTCCCGAAAGAGAGAGGTGCAAGAGGAGCAAGGGAAGGAGAAAGAACAGGAGGAGAGGAAGAAGAACCAATGTAAGAAGAGCGAATAGCACATGCGTATTTTTCCTTATGCACGCCACCTCAACCTTGAGGGCTTCGCAGACACATGTGGTGTAGCCCTAATCCTAGCCATTTGGTTCTCGTAACTCTTCCTAAACGTCTCTACCATGTCCTTATCCTTTTGCAACACCTCAGCACAGAAAGCACAAGGAGGATGTGATTTTTCTAGAAGGTCCTTAGTTAGCTTCACACATTTTTCATCTAAAGCAATCAAATCAGATTTTAGTTTATCACAATCTTTGCATGGTGAGCTAACAGGGGCCTTAGAAGCATACTGAGCCATTTTCTTATTGTAGTCAATCATTTCTTGAAACTGTTTTGAGACAGATTCAAGTTCAGCAGTTAACTTAGGACAGTTTGTGCAAGAAACAATAGGCTCAAGTAAGAAGGTTTGAAATTCTGCAATTTTATGATCTGCCCGTTTTAGTTTCATATTCAAGTTATCACAATTTACACAAGACTCAGCAAGATCCGTAAGCATGGCATAAGGTCCTCTATCATTAAAGTCCATATCCTCACATGAGGTGGGAGCAATAGTCTCATTAGTAGTAAGTAGGGTAACAGCCATCCTACTCAATTCTAAATCGCCAAGCGCACTAACATTCTCCACCTTAATTGCATCAAGCTCGGAGGACGACTATCATGTGACGCCCTTAGATTCTCCATATCACCGATCAAAGCACAAAGATGTATCACGGTCATCACGGAGGGAGCGGATATAAGTGAAGTAAGCTCCCGTGATAATCTCTCTACTTCCTTCTCCAACTCACTACATCTAGTCTTAGCTTTAGCATGAAAACCTCCTAGCTTAAGAAAAGCGCATTCGATTGGTCATAGGAGGGACATACCTCGTCGGAGTCGGAATATAGATCGTCACGATCTCGCCTCGAGGGCCATGAAGCACATGTCGAGAAGTCCTCGCCATCCTTGGGATCTTGCTCGTCCTTCCCATCATCGCCGCCCCACCCCTCCACCTCGCCGAGATCAAGGTCGTCGAAGGCGGTGAGGGCGCGATGGAACAACTTCTTGGCCTTCCCGGTTGCGAACTTCTTCTTGCCTTGGACCGATCTTGAGGACTTGAGTTGCGGTTCTGCCGGTGTAGTCGTTCTTGCCCGAACCAAGTCGCCTTTACCCTTCCCAAGCTTGGGACGGTTTGCTCGGATGTGGTTGGGGCCACCACACTCGAATGCATCACGGGTCCTCCTCTTTTCCATCCCTCCTTCTCTTGTAAGCATGAGAAAATCTTCGCTAGGAGGGCTAGCTATTCATCCGAAGTCGCTCTAACGATCATCGCTTATGTCACGAGAGCGCCGAGGAGAATCCACACAAAGGCTCAGCAGAAGAAGATCCGAGCGGATCGATGACTAGTGCCATCGATCGTGACTTCGACCGACGAGAGACTATGTCAATCTCGTGAGTCTTGAGGCGCGAGTAAAGCGCCAAGAGTCGTGGTCGAGAGGTCCGTGGTGTCCTTGATGGTAGTCACCTTCATCTCCCAAACGCGAAGATCGAGTGCAGAGAGGATTTGTCGAGCGTTATCCGAGTCGGAGTATGTGAGACCGACGGCTCGGAGATTGCTCAAAATCTTGTGAAACCGCGAGAAGCACTCGTCAAGGACTCACCGAAGCATCTCGAATTCATTGTATTCACGCTTGAACCGGTCTGCCGAACCGTCTTGATCCGGGTGGTGCCTCATGGTATGCATTGAGGGTCACCCAGATGTCGTAGGCGGACGACGGTGTGAGAGATGCGATCAATTCGCTCGCTCAACCCCGAATGATGATGTTTCTTGCCTTTGCATTCGCCTCAACATCAGCCATATTCCCGGCATTGATGTTCTCATCGGCAGGAACAACAAACTGAACCTTCACCTTCCGCCAGATGGCATACCCCTGAGCCTGGATGTATGTTTCCATTCGGCTCTTCCAGAAGGGGTAATCCAGGCCATCAAAGATGGGCGGCTTGGTGGAATACTTGTCTGTCGCCATGGCTTGCAGACCGGTTAAGATCTATAGACAAGAGCTAACCGACTCTGATACCAATTGTAGGATCGAAAACGGCAACAGAGGGGGGGTGAATGGTGCCTTTAAAAAAATCGCCCCGAAAGTATTCTCACAATTTTCTCCTTCGATAGCTATGGCAGCTATGAAGTTAGAAAATATTTGGTCACTGACAGAGGAAAATAATTTTTGCAGAAAACTGAGAACACTCACTAGAAAACAACACAACCAAGCTCACAGAGTTCTTTTCAGAGGAGACAACAATAGCCTGAACAGAGTTTTCATTTGAGAAGAAATAAATGAACCAGAAGAGATATAGCTAACATTGATCTCAATACATACTAGACGAGAGCATCATGCTTGAGCTTAAAGGGACAGAAGGCAAGGTATGTTGGCATAATAAAACAGCAGAGAAAAAGAAACAGGAAATTCAGTTCAAAGCAAGAAAAGTCAGAACTGTATGCAGTCTGAAAAAGGATGCTAATTACTGCTGACCGAAAAACTGAACATTCAATCAAAGTGCTGCTTAGTTCAGCTCAAAACTGTGCAAAGAACATTGTCTAGCGGGCTGCTGCTATTCGGCAAAAGGTACAGTAGACTGAAAATACCCTTGCTGCAGAAATCTCACTCAAGGCCGAAACTGCAGAAAAGAAAGCAGTCAAAGATAACATTAAAAATGCAGATTTCACTATTATGGCCGAAGGCTGATTTGCTGCCGAAAAACTGGAAATCTGCAGTAGGGTTCAGTTTGCTGCAATCAGCCGAATACAAGGAGTAAAACTGAAGCTCAACTGTAACACTCAAGACTGAAATCAGGACTGCAGTCCAGCCGAACCTGAGAGACTGAAAACAGCAGCTACAGAAATTACTGCAGGAACCGAAAATCAGTGAAGATGAAAGAAAATTGCTGCTCCTTTTTGGTTGAAACAATAGGACTGCATTCTAAATACCATAGAGACTTTTGAGAAGAAAGAACTGCAGCCAGGAATCAAACGAGAACAGCAAACTCTGAATTTGACTCACAATCTGAAAGATTACAGAGAACTCACCAAAAATCAAATTACTCCTCAATCGTTGAACCTTTGGCCATGAGATTTTGAGGATATGTTAGCAATAGCCATAGGGCTCTAGATATCAATTTTCATGCCATCTCATAAGAGGAATCTGAAAATAACTCAAACCCTAGATTTTCAGAAAAGATGAACAGAGAGACTTAAAATCCTAATTTCTCCCAAGTCTTTGATCTTTTGGACATGAAATTTTGAGGGTATGTTAGCAATAGTCTCAGGACTCTACAACCCAAATTTTATGCCAATTTGCAAGGGGAATAAAAAACTAGAGCAAAACCTAGAAATGCAAAGTACAGGAAAAACAAGAACAGAGAGTGTTCACAACAAGAAAAACATCACCAATGAAACAGGGAATTAGAATAGCCAACAAAAATCATTCTTGTATTAATAGAAAGATATAACGATGAATGATTACACAGGAATTTCAACCCTCTTCACTCCCCAAGACTCAAGAACACAAGAGAGGAAGAACCCAACTCACAACCAACACACACACACAGGAGAACATACGCAGGAGATAATGAACTGCTTCTCTCAATTTTCTCCTTCACAGCCACCTCTCTTCTTAAAGCCAACACTATAGCCTCAAGAGGAATTTCAAGAAGTGGCATACCACCTCCACTCCCTCATCTCACACACCATATAAGGCAAAAGGAGGTCAAACCAGATTTTGGAGGGAGAATCACCTCCTCCACTCATTTGCTTGAGTTAATTTACCAAATTGCCCCTCAAGCACTTTCCCGGAAGCTTCCACCTCTGGTATCTTGATCATCTAGACCTCGACTCCTCCCTGAGTCTAGTCCTGATCCTTTCGCCGCTGCCCGTCATGTCCATCCGACATCGACCGAGACCTCCGACTTCTCCCTCGTCTCCCGACTCGCAACCACCTCGAGTTCACGCCGTCTTCGACACTTCTCGACCGTTCTGACCTCAACGCCACCTACGTCTAGTCTGGTCACCTCGTGTCTCGCCACGACTTCACCTCGATGTCCTGCAGCCAATAGAAAAGAAACACGTCAAATAGCACCGCTCGTTACATGAAAGCGTAAATAGAGATCAAACATGTCGAGTTATCAGAATATGCATCATAAACCCATACGACTAGGTTCGACCAAGTCCGACCGAGCCCGTTACGCCACGCAACGTCTAGGTCCGAACCAACCGACTCAAACTCGACTTTTCGTAAACGATGTCAATTACTCATCATACACAACGGGATGACCTCCACATGGTCTCTCGGGATGAGAAGCGGCAACCATCTTGCTTGCGCTTGGCATGGAGCGTAAACAAGATCTTTGACCATCTTGAGTTTGGCAGCCACGAATGAGATCGTGGCCGCTAACTTTCGGGTCAAATGGTCAAATCAATATGACCAAGTCTCCTATGTCGGAAGGAAAGGTCATGGGACTCGAAGCAAGCAAACAATGGAGAGGATCAGAGAAGACTCGGAAAAATCAGCACGAAAGATCCTCCCAAAACGAGAAATCCATAAACCGTACTACAGAAGAATCAAGAATTTTGCGTTGTTTTCTTAAAACTTACCTCAAAATCGTCATCGAAGGAGAACCGAAAGCGATTATCTGCGACTTACTCACCAAGGCAACATCTTTCAAAATAAAAGAATTATTAATGCGACAGACCTTTGGCGATGACTCGCCTGGAAGAGGCGTCTCAAGGTGATCGTCTCATCACCGGAGCACGGCAAGGAAGAAAACCAACGGAATCTCCGGTCATGTGTCGTGAACACCGAGTCTACAAGCCAAACATTTCCTTCCCCGCCCACGAACCCGAGTCAACAAGAGCAAAGTCTCGATCTTGGGATAAATCAAGAGTGATTTTGGCACCCAATCTTGAGTAATACGTCGAGCGATGAAGTAGTCAAGCACGACTGACCTCTATCTACCCTACGCTCTCTGTCACCCAAAGAAGTAGAAAGTCGTGTGTAGACACAAGTCATTCTTTGGGTCCGACTACTACGGAGAGTGAATCGAGCACCCAAGAAGGTCGATCACGCCCGGTGGTAGGCATCTCGATGGGGAAAACGAGATCTACCCTCGGGACGGCGGAAGTCACGACCGAGGGAGCACGAGGACTAAAAGAAGACTCGGAAAAATCAAGTCCTCGGTCTTGCCCAAAGCTATCAACAAGAGCAAGCCTAGACTCGTGTTGGTCTTAGGTGCACTCAAGGTGCAGGGCTGACCACAATACACCTAAGAGACTCAACACGGTCTCTTCGCGATCTTGGCGCTTGAAGCAATGGTCAAACAAATGCCCATCCTTCGGCGGAAGGTGCAATGATACTTTGCCTTCGAGAGGCTAAAGTAGCATGAGATGGCTTCGCCGAGAGGCAAGCTGCAGTGAATTCACCTTGTGTCCGAAACCTTGGACAAAGCCCACTGATTTAAATTGAACTTTCTTGTTCTTGGCTTGACCTCGATCACACTGCGACTACAATTTGAGCACGACGTGGATGCTTCCTCACATCCTCATGAAAATCATATCCTAGACCTTTATGGAATCGGAAATCTTAGATTGGTCTAGAATAAGGTTGAGCTTCTTCTTGCCTCCTACAAATTTCTCGAGTGTTCATAAGATCTTGACACTCCCGAAAAGAGAAGTGCAAGAAGAGCGGTGAAGAAGAAGGAGCAGGAGGAGAGGAAGAAGAACCAACGAGAAGAAGAGCGAATAGCACGTCGTATTTTTCCTTATGCACGCCACCTCAACCTTCGTGGCTTCACAGACACACAGGGGCAGCCCTAATCCTAGCCATTTGGTTCTCGTAACTCTTCCTAAACGTCTCTACCATGTCCTTATCCTTTTCCAACACTTCAGCACAGAAAGCACAGGAAGGATGTGATTTTTCTAGAAGGTCCTTAGTTAGCTTCACACACTTTTCATCTAAGACAATTAAATCAGATTTTAGTTTATTACAACTTTTGCATGGTGAGCTAACAGATCCTTGAAGCATCTTGAGCCATTTTCTTATTATCATCAACAAATTCTTGAAACTGTTTGGAGATGATTCAAGTTCGTGATAAGTTTGGGACAATTTGCACATGAAGTAATAGGCTCAAGTAAAAGGTTTGTAACTTAGCAATTTTGTGATCCGCCCTTTTTAAGTTCATTTTTAAATTATTGCAACTTTCACAAGTCTCAGGCAGATCAAGCAACATGGTATAAAGACCTCTAAAAGCGTTGTCCTTATCCTCACATGAGGTGCAAGAAGTAGTCTCAACAGTAGTAGATGAAACAGGAACTATCCTACTCATCTCAAGTTCAAGAAGAAGACTAACATTCTCCACCTTAAGTATATCAAGCTCGGAGGTCATACTATCATGAGAAGTCCTTAACTTCTCCATATCTCCAAGCAAGGCAATGCATGTATCACGATCGTCACGGGAGGAGCGGATATAAGTGAAGTAAGCTCCGTGATGGTCTATCTACTTCCTTCTCTAACTCGGTACACCTAGACTTAGCTCTAGCATGAAAACCACCTAGCTTAAGAAAAGCATGATTGGGCTGATCGTAGGTGGGACATACCTCGTCCGAGTCGGAGTAGAGCTCGCTGTCGCTGATCTCGCCCTCAAGGGCCATGAAGCACATGCCGGAGAAGTCGTTGCCGCCATCCTTGGGCTCTTGGTCCCCGTCCGTCATCGTCGCTCCATCCCTCTACCTCACCGAGGTCGAGGTCGTCGAAAAGCGGTGAGGACCTTGATGGAAGAGCTTCTTCGCCTTTCAAGTTGCGAACTTCTTCTTGCCTTGCGTGCAGGGCTGGAGGCTTCTTGTTGCGGTTCTTGTCGGTGTAGTCGATCTTTCCGAACCGCTATAATCGTTCTTTCCTTCTCCGACTTGGGGCGGTTTATCGAATGTGGTTGGGGCCACCACACTCAAAGCAAATCACTGGTCCTCTTCTTTTCCGTCCTCCTTCTCTTGTAAGCATGGGAGAACTTCCGAGCTAGGAGGGCGGTTGTTCATCCTCTAGCTGCTCTAACCGATCATCGATTCGTCACGAGAGCAGCTAGGGAGAACCCACAAAGAGAATCGGCGAGAAGAACCCGAGTCGGTGGGATCGGTGACTAGAGCCATCGATTGTGACTTCGACCGACGAGAGACTATGTCAATCTCGTGAGTCCCGAGGTGCGAGTAAAGCGTCAAGAGTCGGGTCGAGAGGTCCGTGGTATCCTTGATGGTAGTCACCTTCATCTCCCAAACTCGAAGATCGAGTCTGAAGCATTTGTCGAGCATTATCCGAGTCGGAGTATGTGAGACCGACCGCTCGGAGGTTGCTCAAAATCTTGTGAAAACGTGAAAACACTCGTCAAGGGACTCTCCGGCAAGCATCTCGAATTTCTTGTATTCGGCTTGAACCGGGTCTGTCGCACCGTCTTGATCCGGGAGGTGCCCTCATGATATGCATCGAGGTCACCCGGATGTCGTGAGCGGATGACGGTGAGAGATGCGATCAAACTCGCTCGCTCAATCCACGAATGATGATGTTCCTTGCCCTTGCGTTTGCCTCAACATACGCCATATTCACGGCAATGATGTTCTCATCGGCGAACAACAAAGCGAACCTTCACCTTCCTCCGGATGGCATACCCCGAGCACGGATGTATGTTTCCATTCGGCTCTTCGGAGGGGTAATCAAGCCATCAAAGACCGGAGGCTTGGTGGAATACTTGTCCGTCGCCATGGCTCTTGAGACCGGTTAAAGATCTATCGAGAAGAGCTAACCGGCTCTGATACCAATTGTAGGACCGAAATGGCGACAGAGGGGGGTGAATGTTGCTCTCTTTTAAACTCGCCTCCGAGAATTTGACACTGTTTTCAAAACGATGCAAAACAAAGCACCTCACAGAACATTAAAATTAATCTTGCTGAAATTTGGAGCGCATGCGATCTTGAAAATTCAGCATAAATCGTAGAGTAGTCGGTAAAATTGCGGTGAAAATATTGTCGTTTGATCTGCATGCAAAATCACCAAAGATCAAGAAAAGAAATAAAAGAAAGGTGCACAAACTTGCTGTCCACCTTCCGTGAGCAAATTGCTAACGGGAGAAGACCAACCAAGAAAAGTAGCTAGCAGCAAGAAGAAAAACAAAAGAACTTAAGAAGGGCTGCCGAGACTAAAAGAAAGAGAAAGCAATCTGGAAGAACTCAGCCTGCTGCCATCAACTAAAAGCAAAAGGAAAAGTAGCAGCCGAACACTGAAAAACTGAGAGCAGTTGACAGCAGTAAATGGCAGCCAAAAAACAAAAAAGCAAGCAAGCTGAAAACAAGAGACGGCTGGTAACCAAACAAGCAAAACTGAACCAAAGAAAAACTAGCTAAAAGAAGTTGCGGTGAAAACATATTGCCAAATACATACTCCAGGTCTAGCCGATGGCGACAAATGACCAACTAAAGGAAGAGAGGAGAAAACAAACTGAAACTAAATGATGAAGAAGACCAATGAAAGAACAGTCTGTCATTGTCGGAATAGTCATTGAAATCAAATCGCATTCGTAAACGCAAAGCACACACAAACATGATTTTCTCACTGCCAGACACCATCTTTGATGCGAGAGAGATGAAGGAGAAACTGAAGTTGTATGGGCTGATTTAGCCAAATAAAAAGCGCATCAAAGAGAGGAGCAGATGCCAAAATGCAAACAAAATGGAAGCGGTGTGATTGATTTTCTTCACACGTGTGCACCAAACGAGAAGAAACACAAGCGAGCAAGGGACAACTCATGTGAAAGCAGAGAGAGAAATCAACAAAATAGGAACCAAACAACAAAGGGTAAACAACCATATTGTTTCAATCAAAGAGATATACGATTACAAAGAGTTGTTTACAATTTCTTAACCCAAATAAGAGCACTCACTCAAGAACACAAGTGCTGCCCTAAAGACTTTTTCAACTCATGGAGAGAGCCAAATAAGACCCTAAGTCACTCTCTCAATCCTCAAGAACACCAAGAGCCTCTCATGCTTCTTGGGAGGAACACAACCCACACAAAGGGATGAATGAGCTCACAAAATCCTAACTCATTCTCAAGTGTCCTAAGGGGTATGCAGCCTCTCACCTCTATTTATAGCCCTTGGCTAACGGGTCTCCAACCCGTTCGCCGGCTAAACCCTAACGGAGCCGTTTCCGCCAGCGGCCTTGCGAATTACCGATTCGCCCTCCGCACCTTCCGGAAGCTTCGCGCTCCTTGCCTCGCACGCCTCGCAACCACCTCGAGTCCACGTCGTCTTGACACATCCCGACCGTTCGACCTCGGCGCCACTGCGCCTAGTCCGTCCACCGTGTCTCGCCACGACTTAGCCTCGACGCGTCCGCAGCCCACACGACAAGAAACACGTCAAATAGCACCGCCGATACATGAAAGCATAATCTGAAGTCCAAACACGTCAAACAAAGGATATGCATTCTAAACCCATACGACTATGTTTGACCAAGTCCGACCGAGCCCGTTACATCCCGTAACGTCAAGGTCCGAACCAACCGACTCAAACTCGACTTTAGTAAACCGATGTCAATTACTCATCATACACAGCGGATGACCTCCACATGGTCTCTCATTATGCCTATGAGGAAGCACCTGCTACAGATGGAGGTGACAACGCCGAGACTTTGGACGAATACTTCACTCTTAGAACCTTAGGCAACTAGACTAAGGTCTGGCTTGCATACAAATATTGTTGGAGCTTTAGTAATATTTGTATGACCACTTTTGCCCTCAGTCTTTGCCTGTGGTTAAAAGGCCTACTTTGTTCTGTTCATTGTCGTACTTTTGTAATGTGAACATTTGGCCCGACCGCCCTCTCAGAAAAATTCGCCCTTTTGAGGGCCTAACCTCGACTATGTTATGTAATAATATTAAGGTATGATGTGAATCCAAATGATGTATGAAATGATTCAAGAATGTATCGTGTGCATTATCTACGATCCGTGGAATAATGCGAGAAGACACAACAGATTCGGATTAAAAATCCGGTCGACAAAGATGGAGCCGTTTGATGTTATTTTGCGAATGGATTGGTTGCATAGTTACCATGCTGTCATATCATGTTTTTGGAAGACAGTAACTCTACAAGCACCGTCAGGCCAAGAAATAGTTTTCCAGGGTAGTGCCCCCTCTTTTTCACCTATTGTGCTGGCTAGTTTGTACCCTGGTAGTAGAGCGGCAAAGAGTGGATTTCTTTTGTCTCTAGTGGAAAAGGCAAATTCCTCTTTGATTGCAGAAAGTACCCCGGTGGTTCGAAAATTCTTGGATGTATTTCCTGCAGAGTTGCCAGGGATGCCACCACCACGTCTAGTGGAGTTCAGAATTGATTAGCGCAAATCACCATCAAGACGGTAAAGCATTAGCAAATTAATCTTATTTGACTACTTTAAATCCTCAACCACTACCAGAGGCAATAAAACATATGTATGTCTTACTTTAATGCTTTGTTATTTCCCACACCCACAATTGCTATCAACAATTAATACAAGAGAAAAAAGTCTCATGCCATCACCAGAACCCTTACCATACACAAGGGGCGAACCCTATTCCACGACCACATCCACAATCCTCATACCACAAGTAGCTTACATAAGCCAATTCCATATTACAACTAGAAAGTTGTATATTCCACAAAATAACATCACCACAATATATATTGCATATGGATGCAAATGAATCTTTCCACAATGCAATGCATATGAATGCTCATGCTATCTACACTTCACTTTTTCCAGGGCAGGAAATTGCTTCCCGCGGGAGAAGAGGTGCATGGTATTACGGCAATATACGATGCTATACCGGTACGATCGCGGCATTTGCGACGACATCCATACATACAAATGACATGATATGACATGAATGATATGATAATTCATGAATCACATTAATTCATCCACAAGGAGTATTATCATGCTCTCAACATATCTACATCCACCACATGTTATTTTCATGTCCACATTATAACATTAAACAAGAATTCCATATGTCTACTAGCATAATATCAACATATCAATGGATAAATATTTGCTATCATCTCCACAATTAAAATATCATGCAATCATGGCATCATGTATCAAATTAAGATAATAATGTAAATTGCAAGTAAAAGGAATAACAAGTTAAACGGTAGCAACCACCGCTACATTCACTTGCCTCAATCCGATGAAGCGAAGTAAAATCAATAGCGCTCAGGGACAGGACCACCTGTCCAAAAGACAACTCTCAGCACATAATCACAGCATACAAACACGACTAAAATAATTAAGACGTCGCTAGAACCCCGAACCCGCACAAACTCTTCTCCGCTCAACAATTCAGCAAATTACCCTATGCAGCAACGCTGCTTCACAATTTCGTATCTTTAAAAATATTGATCCAATTACAGCAAATGATATCTCTCTGGATTAATTACTTAAAATCCTACATTTTTCATGTAGAACACATATTTTTATTTTGATCACAGATAGGGGTAATTTAATGCCCAAAAACAGAGGAAGAACTCTGTTCTGACAGATTGGACAACAATGTTCAATCGCGTCCCAGCAACACTATAAGGGTCCCAAAATTCTAAAATTTCTACAGAAGCTATATTACCATATTATGTACAATTTTCTCAATTACGACCAATACCAATAAAATCATTTACTACCTCAAATCCCCGAATTACCGTCGGTCTATACCAATCTGCTCGCCTGGCGAACAGCTGTATTCCCGACCCCATATGTCCCAGATCCCTTGGCTAAACATTACGCAAAAATTACAGGAGATGCATCGGGAAGTCCTCTACAACTTTCCTTATGGGAGAGTCCGCAAGAAAATTCGTTTACTAGGTCAAATCCTCGAGGACAGCTGCGCTGCGCGAATCAATCTACAGACAGACTGCAGCTAATCTCTAATCTGGCAATTAATCTATTAACTACCATCAAAATCCGTGCCAAGAACTCAAATTAATCTGAAAAAAAGAGGATTTGGGATGGAGAAAAATTACCTAGATGAAGAATTTCTCCACTTTTTCCCTCCTCTTCTTCTTCTCCTTCTTTCTCCTTCCTTCTTCTTCCTTCTTCTCCTTCCTTCTCCTTTCTTCTCCTCCAATGGCAGCAGCACTTGGGGCACCAATGGCAGCAATAGGGGAGGGGAGGCACCAGGGTGGCGGTGGATGGGGGAAGGGGAGGAGCCAAGGAGGGTTTATAAAGGGTGCTAGGGTTTGGGAGGGTGCACGGCCCCATTTGGGTGGTGGCCTAAAGCGGTGGCCCACCCTCCGGATAGTCCAAAATATCCAAATTAATTGTTTTAATTTTTTAATTCATTTACAATGTTCTACAATTCATATTTTTCCGTTCATGATTCATCAAAAACCGCGATTCGCGATTGTTTAAAACTTACGCCAGAACGACGTTAGGGATATTACACAAATTACCCGAGCTTTATATGGTCTAAAATAAGCACCCGTAGTATGGTGTGATAGGCTTAAATCATTTTGCTAAAAAATGCTTTTCACATGGTCAGAGTAAATAAGACTTTGTTTACTCTCAAGCATGGCAATGATCTTTTATTTGTTCAGATTTATGTGAATGATATCTTTTTCAATGGTTCCTCTCGTACTCTTGTTTTCATGTTTTTAGTTGCTATGAGCAGTGAATTCGAGATGAGCATGATGGGAGAGCTCACAGTATTCCTAAACTTTTAGATCAAGCAATCAAAGTTGGGTACTTTTGTTCATCAAACTAAGTACACTAAGAATCTACTTCATCGATTTGACATAAGGACAGTCAAACCAATTTCCATATCCATGGGATCTACAGCTATGTTAGATCCTGACGAAGATGGAGAGCCTGTTGATCAAAAAGAAAAGCAGTATAATTGTCTCTCTTTGTATCTCATCACTTCAAGTTGTGTGTTTGTATACTCGCTTTCAATCTTCCTCCACGTGCTTCACATCGTCAAACAGTAAAGCGAATTTTTAGGTATCTTCGTTAACTTTACAATTTGGCTTATGGTACTCTTCTTCCTCATGTCTTACCCTTAGAGCTTATCTAGATACGTATTTTGGGGTTGTAGAATCGATAGGAAGAGTACTTTTGATACATGTCACTTTTTAGGCACATCTCTTGTCTCATGGGCTTCTAGGAAATAATTGTCTTTTACACTTTCCACTACTTAGGCTGAATATATAGTTGCTGCTTCGTGTTGCTCTCAATTGTTTTAGATGACAGCTAATCTTAGCGAGTCCGGCCGGCCATCGCAACCTACCGAGTCTGGCCGGCATTGTAGTACTAGCCGCCGATCATCCACGGGTCGTATTGATGAGGAGGTAACTTACGTATAAACCTACATTTTGTTTTCCTGTTAGGCCTTACGTTCCACTAACATCATGGCATTCTTCCGTCGCAGGTCCGTTGTCGAGGTACAGTACTTTTGACGTCCGCACCACCTACACAGACTACCGCTCCCTATCATTCATCTTCGCTGCGCATCCAAGAGGTACAAGATTCGTATTCCACATCCGGAATATTTATTGTGACTAACATCGTTTCATTTTGCGGCCTCAATTCAATGTGGGGGTAACGTTGAGTCCACCGATGATGGTACGGGCCTCCCAGATGCTTCCAGGTAGCGGTACATAGTGCCAGGGTTTGCAGCGTATGTACGATAGATCTTATCATTCACATCATACCTAAGGTTTGGAGACTTCAGTAGGTAGAGCTCCTCCGACTTCGCTGCAACGTCATACAATAAAGGCGAGAATTCCTCAGCACCACGAGAGGGATATCTAGAGTCCTTTGTTCACGATATTATTGCTGGTGGCCCACAGTTCGGCTTGTTTTAGTCGGAGGACATCAACGTTTACCGAACCTAGCCTATTGTATCTCAGCCTGCTGCACCACTGCCGGCCATTGAACAAACGGAACGGTCTTCATAGCTCCTCGAAACCAAGACGCGAGCTCTAGACCGACTGACGTACCCTATGGAATATGCTCGTGCTCAACGGAAGACAAGGCCATGAACAGGGAGGCAGACGCGGCGAGAAGATAAAAGTGATTCAGATATATGAGTCATATCGCATCTCACGCGATGCGTTTTTTAACTATTACAGTCCTTCTATAAATATTTGTAATATATAAAATTCTCAAAAAACAGACAATTATTATGACTGTGTCAGGATGTTGCACATAAGATTTCGTAAATTTTGCAGTTCGTTTGCTACATGTAACTGTCCTACAAAAATCGTAATCGTATGAATTTTTGAGCCATGTTTACAGTGGATAAAATTTCCAAAAAATTACACAGTCAAGTACGTTGTGTCCAGAGGCTGTACATAAATTTTAGTAATTTTTCAAGCTCATTTACTATATTTAAAACTTCGACCAAATAGTATGAAAAAACAAATGATGGCAAATAATTAAGCTAGCTAATTACGTGCCGTCCGGTGGAGAGGCGGCAGGCAGCTGTCGTGTCGATGACGCGGCGACAACACCCACGCGTCAGCCCACCGGCCTCGTCACCCAGCCACCGGAGTGCAAAATATTATTTTTATTAATACGGTGCAGCCTGCCGTCTGATGAATGGGCGACAACGCTCACGCGTCAGCCCACCGGCCTCATCACTTAGCCACCGAAGAATAAAAATATTATTTTTATTAATACAGTACGTATATTATTCTTTTATAAATATAGATAAAAATAGTGTCACATATCCCGAATTCCCAACAACTCGACAAACCGAGACAGTACATTTCTGCGCCTGTTCGGGCACAGTCGCTCTACTGGCTATTCCCCCTGCTGCCGCTGCGGCGCTTCAGATGTTGCCTTGACCTCTGCTGATCCGAACCGGCCGGTGCTCAGAACTCTCCTTTTATATATTATGGTACTTACACTGCAAAATACGTGTCAGGTCGACGCAATGTGTCACTCCACCAGCCAGATTTACTGCTCATTTACTTGCCTACTGACACAATCTTTATGGAATCCCTACGGCTTCCTCATATATTGCGACTTAACAGCCTTACTCATGTCATTTCTGACAACAGTAAGTGTGTTTGTCTAGGGCTTCTAAGAAGGACTTTTGATTTTTCTTACAATATCTAACTTTTAAATAAAGTATTTTTTTAAGACGAGATCTATAAATTAATTATAGTACACGTTAAAAGCCTAACATATGTATCAACCAAAATCACAAGCGGTATCTCTCCTCCGCAATCTCGTCAGTAAAAGCTAAAATTCAAAATTTCAGCCAAAATTCATAAACCGCAGAAAAAGAGCGAGACCCTACATGTGTCGGTTGGGACTGGCGTTGTCATCAAGTCGAGCTCAAGGGAGAATAGCTGGCTAGGCTAGGTTTCAAGCTCGAAACAAACAAGGTTTTAGTTGAGACGGTTGGAAATAGTTCCGTATTAATTATAGAATGAAAATAAGTGTAACTCATAAGTATGAAAGATATCTCATCTATAGAATTAGTTTTTTAGGAAAAAACCTAATATTATTTATAAGATCATTACTATAAAGTTTACATTCGACGACTTATGTGCTTAGTTATGTTCACCTATTTGGACCTAGAACACGAGGAGTAAATCCGAGTAACCCTAGCCATGCGCTTAGGGTCCGATTTAACAATTGGTATCGAGTCTAACGCCTAATATCTCCTTGTACTTCATAGTTGTAGAAGTCTGCGATCGATGTGTGAGGAAGAGAATGTTGGGAATATTACCACATCATTGTGAAAAGAAAAAAGCACAACTTATAAGTGTGAGGGGGACATCACCCATAGAACTAGTCTTTTGGGGGAAATGCCCAATACCACTTATAAGGCTATTGCTATAGGGCTTGCACGTGGTAACGCATAGGTTTAATTGTGTTTAGCCCGTTTGAACTTGAAGTCTAAAAAATAAACCTGGTTGAATTTAGACATACGGTTAGGAACTGATCTAACATAGACTGGTCTTGAACTCAGGACGAAAAAGCTGGAACAAGATAGATCGTAGCTCAATGATAATTGAAAAGTCGCACTTTTATACAGAAGTCGGTATTGAAATACACGGAGCTTGCCTCGAAGAAAACTTGAATAATATTGATCTCGACTCAAATGAGCCTAGCAACTACCTGACGATCACACCTGGCAACTAAGGGTGATAAATGGATACGAATTATTTGTTAAAAATTAGCCCATTTAATTATGGCTCATTTCCTTAATTCCAAAGCATGTATAGTTTAGTACCATATTACTAAGGCAAGGTGAGGAAGACCGATTTATAAGGTGGAGTCCTCACCACTCCTTAAATATTAGTAGAGATGGTATGAGGATGGTTCTGTCTTATCACACACGTGCGCACGCACGTGCACGCGTATTGGTGTATTTTCGTGTGAAAATCGCATGACTTGTGACACGCGACCGTGCCGTGACGTGGCACGCTACTTGGCAGACCAAGTCTATCTTTATTTTGCTAAACTCTGCACCACTCTCTCTCTGTGTTTACATGTGATTCAAACGTTTGAATTTGAGGTTTTACTGGGATTTTGATGATGACAGTTACTAGTGGATAAATGATTGGTTGAATGTGTCAGTTATCAGTGGATAAATGACTATTTTAATCATGTCAGTTATCAGTCTATCTATATATATGCCTAGAGACGTCCAGAGTGTGTGTGAGAATCTCACTGCCTCCATTTTCTTCTTTTCTGTGATTTTGTGCTCGAGTACTATGCTGTCTCAACCTCACCGACTTTTCTTCCTGGCGTGCACTTGGAAGGAGGGAGAGCGGCTATCTCTGAACTATTGCCGTAGAGAGTACCTGCATGGGGTGGCAATAAGGTTTCTGGGCAGCGCATTTACGCGACCGCTCCTTCACTGCGTCATCTACTTTCTGCACTGCATCAAGCCTGCGCTGCTTCCTGTTCTTCATCAGGCTCAAAAGTAAGTCGTTCGCGCGTTCGTTCGACTTTGTTATTATATTTTCGTGCGTATATTCTGATGTATGATGAGTAGCCTGCTGTTAATAGTAAGTTTTGCATCACTAGTTTATTGTATTTGCCTTCTAGTAAAATTTGGAATTAAAATATTGCCCACGTTTCCAACATTATTCGTATTATTAGTTATCGTATTCGATAGGATGCATATATGGTATAGATTTTTTTCATCCGATTAACAATTTCTATCCTATTTGTATAGATGCAAATATGGTATGAACTTTTACCATTCGAAATATTATTTTATTTGGACTATCCATATTTGTATTCATATTCGACGAAGTAATATGCTTATTTTATTACAATACGATTAATTAGTTGAACAAGTTTTTTAATTGAACATGAATTCGTGTTTCTTTAGGTAAAGTAAATAAATTATAACGATTAAGCATGATTGTACGAGGATAAAATGTTATTAATATTTTCGTACTATATAAGTTATAAGATATCTGGATCCGACCGAATTGAGTAGATATTCGATTTGAATCCGTATTCATTACAATATTCGATTCGTATTCGTATTCAAAAATATTCATATTCATATTCATATCCATTTACAAATACACGTTGAATTTGACCTAAGCTCAGATAGCTTGTTAAGCTTCAACTTTTTCCCGACGGTCCCTTTTTTTCCAATGTATCTCTTGATTGTTTCATTTTTTATTTTATTTTTGTAAAAGAAGTTGCATAACTGTGGTGAATGAATGTGGTGCCGGTACTGCTATAAAAATCTCTATACAGGAAGCTTGCTTTTGTTGAAAATATGAGCAATATTTTAATTTTAGATTTTACTAGAAGGTAAATATCGTAAATAACTAACGATGTATAAATCAATACTAATAGCAGGCAACTCATTGTACTTGAGAATATATTGTAGTATAAAACAATTTTATCTGTTTTTTTAAGGTGAGGTCAATAGAAATATTGTAGTAAAAAGTATACTGAGTTCAGCTGTACCGATCTAAACACATGTGACTATTTCTCTCGCAAACAATCAAAATTAAAATATTTAAACTATAAATTATAAATCATCAATCCAAAAAATCCATCGTATAACTATGCATTTGATGTGGTGTCAAATTCACGTACTATGTATGATGCTCCTCTGGCTGAAATGAAGTGGCTAGCTAGCTCGTAGTATTTACTGAATTGGGTAGGGGTACATGCAATAATCGATGCAGGATTCAATCCATTGCCTGCGTAGAAATGCGAGTTCAGTACAGCGGGCGGGCTGGGATAAACGGACGGAGCAACAAACTAGGGAGGGATCCCGGCCGGCCAGTACGTACGCGTTGAATGCAACCATCTGCTTATTTTGCCTGCCGTGGTGATGTGGTTACATATGCTTTGGTGACGAGTATGGGGCAAGAAAATGAACTAAAACCTGACAATTATATCTTTGTGGAGCGACCAGCTTCATCTCTTGGGCATTCAATCTACACTACTAAAGAAAGCCTAATACTAGACGGCCAATCACAGACGATTTGACAAAATTGTCTGTGACCGACACTAACACAGACGGTTTTAATTTGGACACCGTGCATGTAGGCGGCGTCGGAGAAGGCGAGTATCACAGACGGTTGTTACGATGAACCGTGCGCGATACTAAAATATCACAGACGGTGCAGTATTAAAACCGCCTGTGATAATCTGAATTATCACGAGACGGTTTTTATTACAAACCGTCATAGTAACAACCAAACAAATTAAATGCAGACAGGGATCACAAATAAAAGGCAAATTTATTAATTTCAATTCGAGGCAAATTTATTACAAAAGTCGCAGAGATAAAGAGATTGCCAGATTCTAATCTTCTGGCCTTCGTATGCTTCTTCTTCGACTTTGGGACTTGGAGGAGCGCCCGCTGAGTTCTCGAACGCCGTTAAGATTGTCCTTGTCCTCAGTATTTCCTCCTCCAGCATTGGCAAATGATCAGTAGCGTACGTCATAAGCTCGTAGAGGATAGCATTATAAGATTCCTCAGAATCTGCCGTTTCTGCTTGAGCGGCAATGCTATCCATCAAACTCTCAATTGTCACAAATGCTTCCTCCGCTTTGTGCACATTGTAGAGAAGAACGAGGTTAGCGTGGTTTCCCTTTCGTGAGCGACAAGAAAACACCTCCGTCGATGACGGATGATGAGGTCCAACTGACGGATGGAAGTGAGTCGAGGGAGGAGAGCAGGGCGTGAGCGGAGGAGCTGCTCTAGACGTGGATTATTGGCCGCCTGTGTAAGATTACAGCCGAACAACTCATGATGGATAGATGAGAGGAAGGAGATGAGCAGAAGAACGAGATTAGAATCCATATTAATTGGTAGCTAGTAAGAACGATGCGTAGGAGATGTGATCACAAGAACGGCCGAGATGAGAGTGTACGTATGTAGAAGACCACGGCGCATATTTAACCTTCAAGACCGAGACGGTTCGTATACCAAACATTAATGAAATAGACGCTCAGATAACGAAGGAGATACGTTACGAAACACAAGAGATACATTCGATTTTCATTATCACACCGGTTATCGAAGACGGTTTTGAATAAACAACCGTCTGTGTTGTCGGCGTCGCAGACGGTTTTGAATAAACAACCGTCTGTGAAAAGCAGCTTTTCACAGACGGGTTTTAATATAAAACCGTCTGCGATAACCAGCTTTTCATAGACGGGTTTTAATATAAAACCGTCTGTGAATTATCATAGACGGTTTGTAATAAAAACCCGTCTGTGATAATGCCACAAAGCATTTAATGCGCTGCTCAGGCCGCCTCGTCTTCATTTCGATCCAGATCTATAGTCACTGCTGCGCACTCTTTCGCTCACGCGAGCCTAAGCGATTCGGGCCGATTAATTTGGTGGGAAGAGGCAGAGATTGAGCTTTGAAGATTCATTCATACTTTTCCGGTAGCTCTAGATATGGTTAGTAAGGAAATTTATTTTTCTTTAATTGGATTACAATTTAGATCTGAGTAATTGGTGAGTGTTATTGAAGATGGTTAATTTGCAAAATTATTGGTTATATATGAGCTGTTGTGTTTATAATATGAATTGAGCTAGCAAATTAAGCCTAAATATAATACATGTGGCCGGTATATATATTTAGTAATAATTAGTTAAACTAATTTTTAATATTGAGTTGTTATATATGTACGTAATGTAGGACCAAGTCGGATGTATGCCGCGAGCCGTGTGAGTGAAGAGTATATTAATGGCGTATCTGCTTTTACAAGAGCCGCCGAGGAGGATATGTTGAATAAGGGGGTGGAATATATGTACTTGTTCATCTGACTGATCGCGAGAATTTAAAGATGTTTAAGAACCGAGGGCAAATTGAGCGCACTTGATTCGGAGGGTTTCAAAATGGGTTATACGTGTTGGACCGGTCATGGCGAAGTGAATGATCATATGTCACGGATGACATTGCCGATGAAGTGAATGATATGTCACGGATGACATCGCGGTAAAGTGAATGACATGCCGTCGGATGATGATACCGATAGGTTGCACGATGATAATCTGGATCGGATGCTTAGCGATGTAGAAGAGAACTATGATCGAGAGAGTATGTTAAATTCCGGGGCTTGATGGAGGACTCGGAGAAACCTTTGTTCACGTGCTGCAAGTACACGAGGTTGTCGGCCGTGCTTGAACTGTTGAAATTGAAGGCAGGCAACGGTTGGTCCGACAAGAGTTTCACGACGCTGCTAGGTCTTTTAGCGGACATGCTTCCGAAGGGAAATGAGCTGCCTAAAACCACGTATAAAGCAAAGAAGGTTCTTTGTCCGTTGGAAATGGAAGTAGAAAGAATACATGCATGTCCGAACGACTGTATCTTATACTGTAAAGAGTATGCAAACATGCATGTATGTCCGATGTGCAACGAATGCCGATACAAACGTAACAATCAATCGGATGACCGAGAGGAACAGAGGCGAAGAAAGGACCTCCGCTAAGGTGGCATGGTATTTTGCTATAATTCCCGTTTGAATAGGTTTTTTGCAAATCCAAAGGAGGCAAAACTGCTGCGTTCGCACTCGGAGGAGCGCAAGAAGGATGGAATGGTAAGACACATTGCTGATTTCGTCCAGTGGAGAAACATCGATAGGAGTTTCGCAAACTTTGGTGCGTAACCAAGGAATATAAGGTTTAGGCGAGTACGGATGGAATGAATCCTTTCGATAGCATGAGCGACGACATAGCACATGGCCCGTGACTCTGCATCTATAACCTTCCTCCTTGGTTGTGTATGAAGCGAAAGTATATTTCTTCGTCGATACTTATCTAAGGGCCAAAGCAACCAGGGAATGATATCGGAAAGGGACGTAAAATGAGGGCTCATGAGAAGAACACCTGGAAGAAGAGATCAATATTTTGGGACTTACCTTATTGGAAGTACCTAGATGTTCGACACTGCATCGATGTCATGCACGTAGAAAAGAATGTATGTGACTTGATTGGTCTTTACTTGAACATTCGTGACAAAACAAAGGACGGCGTCAACGCACGGCTTGACTTGGCTGATATGGACATCAGGCCTGAGTTAGCACCGACAGTAACAGATAATGGACGAACGTACCTTCCCCCTGCGTGTTACAGTCTGTCCATGGCCGAGGGAATAGAACTCTGCCAGTGCTTGCATGGTGTGAAAGTTCCGTCTGGTTACTCCGGCAACATGAAGAAACTTGTTTCGATGCAAGACTTGAAGTTAAATGGCATGAAGTCTCATGATTGTCATGTCTTGATGACAGATGTTCCCTATTGCAATTAGAAATATTTTGCCGATCAAAGTACGAGAGACAATCATGAGGCTATGTTATTTCTTTAACACAATTGCGAAGGTCATCGATCCGGAAGGATTAGATGCTCTACAGACGGTGGTGATGACTCTATGTCATCTTGAAATGTATTTCCCTCCTTCGTTTTTCGATATCATGGTACATCTCATTGTTCACGTTGTGTGGGAGATAAAAATGTGCGGGCCCGTATTCCTATGTAGCATGTACCCATTTGAGAGGTTCATGGGAATTCTCAAGTCCTACGTACGGAATCGATCTCGGCGAGGGCATTGTCGAAGGTTATGCAGCGAAGAGGTCATTGAGTTTTGTGTCGATTATATGGCTCGAGACTCAACCGATAGGTGTGCCTCAATCTCGTCATGAGGGAGGTGAAGGGTATCGGAACTATCGGAAGGAAAGCAATCACTGCAGATATGGACACGTATACTCAAGCCCATTTCACGGTCTTGCAACACATGGTGAAGTGGCGCCTTATGTCGACCAAACAAGAATGTGCTTCGGCAACAAAATCCGGAGCGGCCGGATGTTTGGATCAGGAGGCAACATAACAGTCAGTTCAACCAATGGTTGAAGAAGCAAATCGCTAGGAGCTCGCCAAGTGAGGCCGACATGGTTGGCAAAAGGGCCAACATTTACTGATTGTGACATGGCAAGTATATGACATAAATGGGTACACATTCTATCTGCATCTCGGGATGTAAAGAGCACAAACCGAGCAGCGGTGTCCGCATAGATGCGATCGATGCCGATGGGTCGAGAAACTCGTACTATGGGTTCATAGAAGAGATTTGGGAGCTCGACTCGTGGTTTCAAGATCCCCTTATTTTTGCCGTTGGGTGCATCTCCTACGGTGAAGGTTGACAAGTGCGGTGTCACTACCGTGGACCTCCAACATGTCGGGTACAAAGGCGAACCATTCGTGCTCGCCAACCAAGTTGTTCAAGTTTTCTATATAACCGACCCGGCAAATAAGAAACGCCATGTAGTTCTTCATGGAAAAGGAGAATTGTCGGAGTAGAGAATGTAGTGGACGAGGAAGAATACAATCAATTTGACGAGTTACCTCCTTTTGGAAATGGCATAAGGGTCGACGACGAACAACGTGAAGAAACTAGTTACGTACGCATTGATCATCATGAAGGACTCATTTTTAAAGGAAATAAGCAAGTACAATGAGAATGAGCTTCATATATGTGGGCATTTGCATATATGTATATAACAACGCATTTGTGTGATGTATATGTGAAAATGTGTGATGTAGTCAATTTTGAGAATGAGAAAATATGTAAAGAAATATATTGTGTGAATGCCCTTTGGTTGGTGTTGTATATGAATGCAAATTGGTTGGTGTTGTATATGAATGCGCATAGTTGTTGGTGGTTGATCATGAATGCGGTGGGTTGGTATTTATGCGAAGAAATACGATCGGCTTATCTCGAGACGGTTCTACACTTATAACCGCTCGTGATATAAATATCCAGACGGTTCTACACTTATAACCGTCTGTGATAGTATAATATCGCAGACGGTTGCAATTTATAATCGTCGTGATATTGATATCACGATCGGTTCTACGTAGAACCGTCTCGATAATCCTCACTATAATAATCTTTGGCTAGGGTTTTCCGCGCCGTATGCTGCAGTTATATTCTACATCTAAATCCCGATCTGTCTCGTCGCCTCCGCCACCCCGAGCCCTCGCCGGCCGCCTCCCCGAGCCCTCGCGATTCGAAGACCGACGCCGGCTCGCCTCCGCCCGGTGCCTCCGCTCGCCCGCCTCCCTAGTCGCCGACCGCCTCCTCGAGCCCTCGCGGCCGCCACCCGAGCCGTCCGCATTCGAAGACCGTCGCTCGGCTCGCCTCCACGCTTAGCCGTCCTCGGCTCGCCTCCACGCCCGTCGCGCCTCCGGCCGCCTCCCCGAGCCCTCGCCGTCGCCTCCCCGACGCATAAGTACTAAGGTAACCTTGTGATGCTATGATTTGCTTCATGTTAGAACTCCAAATCCCTGCAAATGTTAGAAAACACACTAGGAACTACTCACCCGTGCAAATGTCAGTTCATGTGCTCCTATTCAACTTATTTTTCAACTAGTCGATGAGTACATGGCTTGCTCATATGATACTATGATTTGCTCATGACTAAAAGCAAGGCGTTTCCTGTATGGCCACATAGAACTTTGTTTAGAGACATTATAGTAATAATATATGCGGATAGACCTTCAAAGGGCATGAAGCAAGTGGTACACTCCGGTGTATCGATTCAATGAACTTGATACCTTGGTTTGTGCCATTTGCATCATAGCCCTCGCCACCGCCTCCCTCCCTCTACTCCTCTCCTCTCTCCAATTCAATATGATCACTTATTTTATCCTTATAGACCCACCAATTGAGCAACATGTCATCCGCGCATTCTTTAACACCATCGCCGGGGCGTCCGCTCAACATCAAGGCGCCAAGGAAGAGGGCTATCAAAGAAGCACGAGGGCGATTTACCATCACGGTCGATGCATCGGGGTCCCTCCTTCCTCACAAAGCGACAAGCGCATTCCGAACATTGATCGAATAGTTGCATGAGCGCGTTGAGATCACATTCAATTCGTGGAAGAACGTTCTGAGACTCGGAAGCGTGGTGTGGACGAAATTTTGGCATCGTTCGAGATCCCGGAAGAACACCAAGGCGCCGTGCAACGACAAACCTACCTAGCGGCGTGCAAAGCATGGAAGAACTTCAAGAGCACGCTTGTCAAGAAATACGTGGAGACCACAATGGGAAGAGTTCAAGGCGATGAAGACAACTGAAGATTTCAAAAGTACAAGTGTGGCGCATAAGGCCCTCCAAGCAAAAAACACACACCCCCACGGACTTGGCTGGCGGGTATCGGGTAAAATCCCTTGATGGAGGACGGAGGATGACTTGGCATTAACAGATATCGCCCGCCATTTTCTAATATCCCGGATGGCGCTTGAAATTGGATTAGAGCAAGGTCATCTACAACGGCAATGGGGCGTCTCCTTTGAAACTCTGCGAGACCGACAAGTGTCCCAAATATACGGTAAGATATCAATTGAAGTGCGTAGCTTGTAATTACTCCAGAACTTCGTACGAATTGAAATGACATGTCGTGCTCTTGTAGGAAGAGCTGAGTTTTGAATCTACCGTGGGATCATTCCATGGAACAAGGGAGAATGATATGCTTTCCGTGTACAGGAAACAAGGAGCACCCGGCCGTCACGAGGCCTTGGGCTTTACGTTCCTTGGAAACATGGTTTCAAGATGACTCAAATGTATCGGCGAGGAAGAGAACCAAAGCCGAGCGTGAGGAGCTGACTACGAGAAGAGTTCAAGGCAACTCTTAGAGAGGAGATAATGGGTGAGCTAGTGACCGAATCGAGAGATGAGGTGCGAAACAAGCAGAAAGTCAACGACCGCCGCTCCGTGGTAGCTAGCCCGCATAACCGTCCGAGTAGTTGCGCGTCCAATCCGATGCTTGCTCCATTCATAGACCTATTGGAGTAGCTAATTTTGTATCGTTATGTAGGAGCCTACGAAGTGCAGGCTCCAAGTGAGATGTGCTTCCGTTCCCTTATACGCTGCTTGGGGCCGGGCATATCGATGCAGTATCGGGGCCGGGTGCACGGTCAATCTTTAGCGTCGGCTACGCAAAGTTAATGTGGATGGTGTGCATGCCAATTTTAGGTCGTCCAGCCACCAAGGCCCCAACGACGAGATCGTGACTCTAGGGCGAGCCATTGGAACATTCATCCGATGGCCCAAATGCGACATCTCCTGGAGGCTTCTTCACCGTGGCCGGACGGAAGGCGGCATGAACCGAGCTACAAGCGGTGTTATCTCCTAGCGGCAGCACGAACGAGCTAGCGATGGTGCTATCTCCACAACGGCACGAACGAGCTAGCGATGGTGCTATCTCCACAACGCAAGACGAACCGAGCTAGCGATGGTGCTATCTCCTAACAGCAAAGACGAACCGAGCTAGCTGGTGCTATCACCACGGTGCTATTCTCGCCAAAGCAACTTGTAGCGTCGAACCATTACGGTGCGTCTACCATAAAGTCGACCTACGATCGAAGCGTTGGCAAAGGCAAATCAAAGATGAAGGATGATGACGATCCCGTACGCCATTGTCCCGCAAATTGTGCTAGGCGAGCCGATGATATTCCCAAGAGCAACTCGTAACCCTAGGACTTGGTTGCCAAAGATTACACAATTGGTATATGCAGCGGTCCAATAGGCTAGAGGCGAGCGACACTCGGTATCCTTTGTCAAATTCAAGCGGGAACATTTTCAACGAAGTTCGAGATTGTGTCTTCATGGTGACCTTTGACGATATATTTGATCTTTTCACGCTCAACGCTCTCGACGCCTCACTCGTTCGATCTTTGACGACTGTAAGTCCGCACAATTCTGATCTCTGTTCACATCATACCGATATATGTCACAATTTGTTGCTTCTCGTGTATATATATAGATTCATCTTGACCGAAGCTAGATCATCGAAATTACCAATTGGTTTCTGGACCCACGCTTGGTCGCCATTGATACCATCAACGAGGATGCATCCTTCGCCGAGAGCTATATTACAACAACACCGCCGGCTCACCGCGATAAGGATTTTGTTCTTATGCCATACAATGAGCACTTGATTGGATTTTAATTGTAATTATACCAAAATGGAACAAGGCTATACCTTGATTCTTTAAGTAAGAACAAATCCAAGTACACGACTATCGCGAAATACTCGATAGGTAAGTACATTGTACATTGTACTCTTTTTCCTTCGAATGACTAATCTAACTTTTTCGAATAACGAAGGTCGTTCACGCATACATTCAACAAACACATGGCTCGACGACGGGGCCAAGCCCTTGAATCATTCTCGCAATTTTACGGTATTCACTAGCTACACATTAATTAATCCTATACAACACTTAGCGATAACGCCTTTTGATTTAACACATTCTATTTTTGCGGTGCCACCGGCGAGAGCGGCAACACGTGTGGATACTACGTGTGCCACCATATGAGACTACTCCTCGATTCCTCGAAGATCAGCAATTCTAAGGTTTGTCAATCTTCCCACATTCATTTCATACTTGTCACGTTATATATGTAAGCGCGTTGATTTTTCTATCGACAGGCTGCGTCCATCCCTACATGTGCATTGAAACAGCCGGACTTTGCAAAAATTCGAGGAGAGTTCGCTTGGTTTTTGTGCAGTAAAGTCATCAAATCCAATGGAGAGTTCCACTACGCACTGTAATTGTGAATTTGTTAATGGATATTAATATCATTTCAATTAATTCATTTGCGAAATGGATGCTTTTATGTTTGTGAATGAAATGTGATGTCAATGAAGTGTGATATGTTTGTCAAATGAATTGAGATCTGAATTGTATGTATACATATACTGTTCATCTGCTTGTTTGAGGGCATGGCTAGCATTTCTGAGGCTAGCCAATAAACAGAAGTAGATTTAGGGGTAGAAAGGAACATCACAGACGGTTTGTAGCTACAAACCGTGCGTGATGTTGAATATCACGAGCGGTTGTTCGACAACCGCCCGTGATAACCTTCGATTATCATCGACCCATAAATTGAGACGGTTCACAAAACCGTTTGTGATGACGTTTTTGAACCGTCTGTGATGACCTTTTCTGTAGTAGTGCTATTTGCACCTTCTTTAGATATCAACACGGTCTCTAAGGGGTACCAGCTGGCTAAGTATAATGATATGAAAGCACATTTAATAACAAATCTAATAATGTCATTTCACGTATTTTAAAAGACAAGTAAAAGAGAATAGAGTGCTGATAGTAAACACCGTTAACCTTTTGTATGTCACACTACTACAGAAAACCGTATTACAGATGGTTCAAAAACGTTATCACAGACGGTTTTATGAACTGTCTGAATTTATGAGCCAGTGATAATTGAAGGTTATCACAAACGGTTTTGAACCATCTGTGGTGTAAATATCACAGACGGTTTGTAACTAAAAACCGTATGTGATAGGTTTTTAGTTACAAATCGTCTGTGATATTCTTTTCTACCCCTAAATCTATTTGTTTATTGGTTAGCCTCAGGAAATGTTAGCCATGCCCTCTGAAACAAGCAGATCAACATGTACATGTATACATACAATTCACATCTCAATTCATTTCACAAACATAAAACATCGTATTCACATCTCAATTCATTTCACAAGCATAAAACATCCAATTCACATCGCACTTCATTTCACAAACTAAAACATCCATTTCGCAAATCAATTAAATGAAATGAAATAAAATATCCATTAACAAATACACAATTACAAAAGATCTACATTGCATTTTTTTTATTGCTCTATCACTCCGGAATCGAGGTCTCGTGAAAGGAACATATCCATAATCAACGAACTTGTCGGGATGCACAAGCAATACTTGGATGGTGCATGATTGCCATCAAGTATTGCTTGCGCACTGACAAGTTCGATGATCTGGATCGCCTTTCGCGAGACCTCGATTCGGAGTGATAATAACAATAAAAATCATTATACGTTGTGCAACTCTCCATCTGAGTTTATGACTTTAGCCAGCAAAAACTACGCACACTCTCCTCGAATTTCTGAAAGGTCAGGCTGTTGCAATGTAGTTGACGGGATGGACGCACCCTGTCGATAGGAATATCAATAGGTGTATATGTAACAGCCCAGCTGTTTATTTCAAATTTTCAAAAAAAATTAATTTAAAATTTATTTAATTTAAAATAAAATCAAGTGTTATTCGGTTGCTTGAATTTCTGAGATTTTATTTGCCTGTTTGTAGCTTTTAAAAGGCTTTTATCAAAAGTAATTTAACTAAAGATATAAAAATATTATTAAATAAAGATTAATTTTGAATTTTATAAAATCCTAGTTCAACTTAAGTATTTTAAAACATTTGGCTTTTATTTGGATTTTCTGTGTTTTTAAGGGATTTATTTGGAGTTATCTGGATTTTATTCCAATGCCTAGAGAAAGAAAAAGTATTTTAAATATTTTATGAATGCCAAAAAGAGTTCATTTTATTTTTCCCAAGCTCCCCAACATTTTATAGAATTTTGAGAATTTTCTAGAATTAAAAATCAATTTTAAAAGTGAAAAAGGTATTTTATAAAATTTCTAAAGGCTAAATAGAATTATAAATATTTTTCTTAAGTCTAAAATATCTCCAGGAATTTTCTATAAATGTTTAGGAATTTTTAAATATTATTTACTATTTTATAATTAATTATGAGTTTTCTGGTATATTCTGAAAAACTAATTCGAAAATTAAAATCGGATTATCCTCAGGTGGCCACTTGGCGCTCTCTGGTTAAATCAGCCCCTTCCTTGATCTAATCCCGGCCGTCAAGTATAACTTATCCCTTCATTTCTCATCAACGGCTTGGATTACATCCTCCGCTGTCCGATCTAATCTCGACCCTTCTCCATCTTCACTTAACCTCCTCCCCTCAATCCGATGGCCTTGATTCAATCACCCCCACCCGATCTAATCCTAAGCGTCTTGTAACACCTTAGGACCCACATTACCCTGAGATGCTACTAAAACTGCTCTACAACTAGCCAATTTACGAGATAATATAAACTGGCCATAATTATTAACAAGATAATACAAGATAATACAAGCGGAAGCATAAACAACTAAGGGATAACAGACTATCAATAACAATTTAATATTCATAATCAGCTTCAACATGTTAACCAAAGTAACGGTTCCGAATTAAACATTAATGAGATGAAACATTCATCAACAAGATAGCTAAGTAAAGACTAGAGTTCTTTCGACTTTATTTCAGTATTAGGACATAATTCATGTGCATCAATGTGGTGCTGCTCTACCCTTCCCAATGTATGCTCAAAGTCCACCTGTAGGGAGGGGGAAACAAGTGTGAGATAAAAATCTCAGCAAGCAAACTATTTAACAGGCTATTCAAACTACAAACAATTATACATCATCATTTATAATTCCATACAACTACAACCACAATTCATGTCCATAATTATTAATCACCATAAACTTCCATGAATCATTCCTCTTCAATCTCAGATTTAATTGATATATTAATGCAGTCATTTTATCTACAATTATATGCAAATGAAACATTTCATCTTCCATAACTACAGTAGATTAATCATCAACATTTAATCTTCCACAAATAACAATGTTATATTCTCAACTTCAAATCACCATCAAAGACAATAAAACATATGTATGATCATCTCACTACTTTATTAATTCTCACATCCACAATTGCTATCAACAATTAATACAAGTGAAAAGAATCTCAAGCCACAACCACAACTCTTACCATACACAAGGGACGAATCCCATTCCACGACCACATCCACAATCTTCATACTACAAATAGCTCACATGAGCCAATTTCACATTACAACTAGAAAATTGTATATTCCACAAAATAATATCACCACAATATGTTGCATATGTATGCAAATGATCTTTCCACAATGCAATGCATATGAATGCTTCATGCTGTGCTCCACATCACTCTTGCCTGGGCAGAAATTGAATGCATCGTATTACAGCAATATACGATGCTTCCCGCGGGCAAAGAGGTGCATCGTATTACAACAATATACGATGTTGTGCTGTCTGATCGCGACTAAGTCGGCGACATCCACATATGCAAATGATATGATATGACATGAATGATATGATAATTCATAAATCACATTAATTCATCCACAAGGAGCATTATCATGCTCTCAACATATCCACATCCACCACATATTAATTTCATGTTTCACGATATCTCATTAAGCAATAGTTTCATATGGCTACTAGCAGAATATTAACATATCAATTGATTAATACTTGCTACCATCTCCACAATTAAAATATCATGTAATCATGGCATAATGTATCAAATTACGATAATAATGTAAATTGCAAGTAGAAGGAATAACAAGTTAAACGGTAGCAACCACCGCTACGTTTCCTTGCCTCAATCCGAAGAAGCGAAGTAAAATCAAGAGGATTTAGGGACAAGACAACCTGTCCAAAAGACAACTCTCAGCACACAGCCACAGCATACAAACACGACTAAAATAATTAAAGACGTCGCTAGAACCCTGAACCCGCACAAACACCTCTCCGCTCGACAATTTAGCAAATTACCCTCTGCAGCAGCGCTGATTCACAATTTCGTATCTTTAAAAGTAATGATCCAATTATAGTAAATGATACCTCTCTGGATTCATCACTTAAAAGCCCACATTTTTCATGTAGAACACATATTTTTATTTTGATCACAGCTAGGGTAATTTAATGCCCAAAACAGAGGAAGAACTCTGTTCTGACAGATTAGACAGCAGTATTCAATTGCGTCCCAGCAACACTACAGGAATCTAAAAATTCTAAAATTTCTACAGCAGCTAGATTACCAGATTCTCTACAACTTTCTTAATTACGGCCATGAGCATAAAAATAATTTACGACCTCAAATTCACATATTACTGTCGGTCTGTACCAATCTTCTTGCCTGACGAATAGCAGTATTCCCGACCTCGTAACTCCCAGATCCCACAGCGAAAAATTCTGAAACAATTATAGGAGACGCACCTGGAAGTCGTCTACAACTTTCCTTTTGGGAAAGTCTGCAGGAAAATTCGTTTACTAGGTCAAATCCGCGAGGACATACACGCTGCGCGAATCAATCTACAAGCAGACAACAGCTAATCTCTAATCAGGCAATTAATCTGTTAACTACCTTCATAATCCGTGACAAGAACCCTAATTGTTCATAAAAACAGAGGGTTTGAGATGAGAAAAAATTACCTAGATAATGAATCACCCCTTTTTTTCCTCCTCTTCTTCTCCTTCCTTCTTCTCCTTCCTTCCCTTTCTTCTCCCTCCAATGGCAGCAGACTTGGGGCACCAATGACAACAAGAGGGGAAGGGGAGGCGCCCAAAGGGTGGGGTGGCGGCTGTGGGGTGGAAAGAGGGAGGGGCCAAGGAGGGGCTTATAAAGGGGTGCTAGAGTTTGGGAGGAGGTACGGGCCTCCATTTGGGCTGGTTGGCCCAAAGCGGCCGCCCACCCTCCCGGATAGCCCAAAACATCCAAATTAATTATTTTAATTTATTTAAGTCATTTTACAATGTTTTACAATTCATATTTTCCCCTTCCCGTGATTTACCGAAAAGCCGACAATTCCGTGATTGTTTATAAACTTACGCCGTAACGACGTTCGGGATATTAAATTCTTCCCACCTAAAAAGGATTCGTCCTCGAATCTCACTCCTCAACCCACGAGACAAAGAATAATCAAGGAAAGAACAACCAAAGGTGATGAGGACATCACTTCTTCGGATATACACAACACTCCTCCACTTGATATTCAAGGACCAATCACTAGAGCTCGCGCCCGCCAATTGAATTTACAGGTGAGCTCGTTCCTAAGTACTTCTTTTTGTTCATTTGAGAATCGATTGCTACCTAATGATTTAATTATGATTAGGAATGATGGAGAGGATCAAGAAGTACTTGGAGAAGGACTACGAGGTGCACAAGGTCAGCAAGGGCGGTCGAATCACGTTGGATATCCAACTCAATCCGACTTCGAATCCAATACGGAGTCCAGGACCAGGCCACACTAAAACGGACGCCCAGATCGCATCCAAACTCCGTTTTGGATGTTCCACATATGTACGGAAAGCCGAGAAGACAACCTTTCCAATGGATCTGATCCCATGTCAAATTTCCGTCTGAGTCAACGGGAATCGTCAAAACAATTGAGAATTCAGAATCTATCAGGGTGCTGCGCCACCGTCTTTTGGGCCGTTCGGCTTTGTATCTTGTTGGAGTCCATTAAGGACGTGTCCAGGGGTTTTGCACGCCCCTTACTCCTTTATATATAGCCACCACCCCCACCATTAGGGTTGGATTTTGCTTAGATTAATTCTGTCTTTGAACAGTTTCACCGTTCATCAGTTTGCAAGACCTCAACTTTCGAGTGCTAAATCAATACATCTGCAATTCAGTTGTGATCTTCCTTGTTCTTGCTTGTGTTCTTCGATTCGTAGGCGAGGATTAGCCTTCTTGGCGAGGTCAATCGGGCTGCGCACGGTTGATAACCTGAGGAGACGTGGTGCTGTGATTGCGGGGTTCGGGACGAGTTGTTCGGAAGCCGGATCGATTTGTGTCGCGACTCCACCAAATCGAACTTATCCAGAACCTGTTGGAAGATCGGAACCCCGTTCCTATCAATTGGTAATCGAGCTTGGTGTTCCTTGAGTTCGAATTTACCCCACCTTGTTGTTTCGTTTTGTCCTAGAGTCCAAGAAAAGCCCTACAAAAAATTATAGTCATAGGTTATTTCTGTCCTAGATCTCGTTTAGCCTTTTGCACAATTTGATTCAGTCCGTAGTGTTGAGTTTGTGTCCTTAGTCGAGTTGTGTTCTTGGTTTAGATCGTGTTTTGTTTCGGGTTGTCTTGCTTCCGCTACCTTTCATACAAACCCTAGTCGAATTGTCTTGCTTCCGCTACCTCTCATACAAACCCTAGCCGTCAATTTTTATTTTCCCACCCATATCCCACCCTCTGTTTGAGTGATCCATCGTGTCTCGTGATTGCCCAGCACCATCACCCACCTTTCCCCGAGCTTCCGGCCCCAATTTCCACCAATTGCCTCTACCCAATTGTAGTTTCGGCCATACAAAACCATAACTTGAGGCCCTACTTCAAACGGCCATAACTTTCGCATACGGACTCGAAATCAGGCGATTTGTTTTTTGAAATTGGGTGAAATTAAATTTTACATCCGAATCTCCCCCACTTTGTCGGGTTTGACGAATTTATTTTGCCCAAATTCGGCCTGGAAAGTGAAGTACTCGAGCTCCGAAATTTCATCACCGAATTTTTAGCACATTCATCATTTTCTGTAGGCCACACCTTACATCAGATTGATGTGAAACTTTGTGTGGTTCCTATTCCTATGCTCTGCTTTGCGAAAAAAATACAAAAGAAATAAAAAGAAAAAAAGAAATTTTTGGTATCTAGAATAGTGCTGCGAGTGCTATCCGTGGCAAAAACAAATATGACAGAGCACAGTTTTAGGTGACAGAGCTTCATTTGTTTTGTGCTTATACTGAATTAAGTTTCGTTGCCTGGCCATCCTTGTTGCTGTCTTTGCTTTACTATTCTGTTATTGACTCCTTGTTCTTCATATCATACCTGCTATAGGACACATTTAGACCAGCAACTAGGACCAGTGCTTTGGACGTTTATTCAGCATTACTATCTGTTATTGCTTTGTGTTCCACTAATATATTTGGCCTTCGAAGCTCCACATACCTACTTCCGGATAGCACAGTTTTGACCCTTGCAATCGCCGGATCACACTCTCCAGGTATCCTTTGCCTTGCTTTGGTAAGAACACTTGTAAGAACTTGGTAAGCCACTTCCTTTGCGGATTCACACTGCCCTTCCTTTGTAGTTGATAGGGATAATCCTTTTGTTTTCCCTGTGTTTCCACTAACCATGGCAGGAGACGAAGGGGACGGGACACCGGTCGATTTCAACGAGTGTGTTAGTCGCGGCCAGCTACAAGCTGCGCTCGACAAACAAAACGCTTCACTCACTGATCTCGGCGCGAGATTGGACACCATCGTCGCCGCCATTGCCCAGTTGAACACCACGGAAGGCATTGAGCGGGTGGAGCGGCGGATGGCTGACCTCACTGGTCGGATGGACACATTGGAGGCACGCCTGCCACCTGTCCATGACGGCCATCATCATGATGAAGCCACAGAGTATGATGTAGATGGCAACATTGATCGGCGGGCGACACAAGATGCACGACTATGTCGTCGTCTTCAGCAAAACCGACATGGTATGGGAGGTAATAACCAGAACCATCATGGTAATGATGACCCTTTTGCTAAAGTCAAGTTTACCATCCCATCCTTTTCTGGTCTTTATGATGCTGAAATATATCTTGATTGGGAGATGACGGTAGAGCAGAAGTTTAACTCTCACTTAGTTCCTAAGCAACATAGAGTTGGACAAGCTACTAGTGAGTTTAAGTACTTTGCTATTATCTGGTGGAATGAACTAAGTACCATGCGCTTACAACCTGATACATGGGAGCGGTTTAAAGAAGATATGCGTAATCGTTTTGTTCCTCTCTCATATAAACTTGAATTGAGAAAAAATTGCAGCGCTTAGAACAAGGTGATAGTTCTTCAAGACTATTATCTTTGAGCTTCAAAAGGGTATGGTGCGTTGTGGGGTTGTTGAGGACACGGAGGATAAGATTTGTCGTTTCTACGGGGTTACGGTGTGAAATTCGTGACATTGTTGATTATAAAGAATTTACTATCATCAACGAGTTGTTCCACCTTGCTATGCTTGCGAAAAAGAATTGCGAGGGCATACGTAATCAACTAAGGCACGCACCGGACGACCCTTCTACACGCCGCTAACGACTACATCGACGGGACTGCCCAAGTCTTCTTCACGTTTTCGTTCTCCTCCACCACCTGTGAACAAGATGGCAGCAGCGCCACAGAAGCCACCTTCCACGACACGCCTTCTACAAAAAATCCATTGCAGGGCCCAGCCAAGAGTTCTTCTTCCGTGGCTTCAACGGGCCGCTCCTCCGGCATTCAGTGCCACCGCGCCATGGGCTTGATCATGTGCGTAAGAATTGCCCTAGCCAGCGGGCATACATCGCCACAGAAGATGGAGGCTACATCAGCACTTCGGATGTCGAGGAGGATGATGATGTTGCTGCCTCGGACGACAATGGCGGTGGTGATGACGACCTCGTCCTTGGTGGGCGTCCACGGTGGCCTTCTGGAGCATCATTGTGCAGCGAGTCCTCGGCACGCAGGTACAACAACCCGATAAACTACAACGCCATAATTTGTTTGAGACCTTCTTTGCAATCAAGAACCGGCGTGCACGTGTCATCATTGATGGAGGAAGTTGCAACAACTTGGTGAGTTCTGATTTGGTCAAGAAGCTTGGCTTGACCACGCGACCGCATCCACATGCATACCATATTCAATGGTTAAATGACTCTGGAAAAGCTAAGGTAACACAAACATGCCGAGTCTATTTTTCCATTGGTGCTTATGTTGATCATGTTGATTGTGATGTGGTTCCAATGCAAGCATGCTCTCTTTTATTGGGTCGACCTTGGGAATTTGATAATGATGCTTTACACCATGGTAGTAGTAACACATACACTTTTATGCATAAGGAAAGAAAGTTACTTTCTTGCCTTTGACCCCACCGAGATTATAGAGGCCGATAGGGCGAGAGCTGCTGCTGCTAATGATCCAAACGAACATGATAAATCTGAAAAACAGCAAGTACTCCATTTGAAAAATTTTGTTATGCTTGCTACAAAATCAGACCTTGCTGCAATTGATGATGTTAATGATATATGCTATGTTTTTATATGCAAAGATGCTTTAGTTTCTCTTGATAATATGCCTTGCACTTTGCCTGCTCCTGTCACTAACCTTTTGCGGAGTTTAGAGATGTTTTCCGATGAGATACCTCCGTGACTTCCACCCATTCGAGGGATTGAGCACCAGATTGATTTGATCCCTGGAGCGAGCTTGCCAAACCGTGCGGCGACAGGACCAATCCGAAGAGACTAAGGAGATTCAGCGCCAAGTCCAAGACCTTTTGGACCGTGGAGTGCGTCGTGAGAGCCTTAGTCCTTGTCTCGTTCTGTTCTTTTGGTTCCCAAAAGATGGTTCTTGGCGTATGTGTGTAGATTGTAGAGCCATTAACAACATTACTATACGGTATCGTCATCCTATTCCTAGGCTAGACGACATGCTTGAAGAGTTGTGTGGTGCTATAATTTTCACAAAGATTGACTTATGTGGCGGATACCACCAAATAAGAATGAAACATGGCGATGAATGGAAAACTCGCTTTTAAAACTAAGTTCGCTTGTATGAGTGGTTAGTCATGCCTTTTAGTTTAACTAATGCACCTAGCACTTTCATGAGATTAATGCACGAGATTTTATGTCCTTTCATTGGCAAATTTGTGGTCGTTTACTTTGATGACTAGCTGAATGCACGTGCGTTGCTACGGATTTAAAATAAATTAGAACATATTTGTATGCACATTCCAATAAATTTTACCATCCGTTAGTTTTAGAACATGTAGTATGAGTAGCACTAATATCAAAACAAACGAAAAGGTAAATAATATCTATCAACTATTTATTATACTTTAAAAATTATGCAAATCACTATTAAGAAAAGTATAGAAGTACCTCCCGTAATCATATCAAGATAACAGATTGTGCACCAATGATTCATGACAAAGTGCCTTCTTCGGACATAAGCAACATATATCGTAATGTAGAAAGTTTGACGAAAAATCTTTGGATAGCCAAATCCATATAGCTTCATTTTACATGAACCACCAGATTAACAGTTTCACAAAAACAAAAACCTAACCAAATGGAAAAGGCCTGAATTGTAAACTACAATAACATACCAATATGGAATGTTCCATGGATGCTAAAACATCAGAAGATTTGTGGAGCACTGCATAACAAAGGTCTCGAGCAACGTTCTCGTCAGCCCGTAAAACACGACGCCGAGTGTGATGGACACCTAGGGCGAGGCAATGCCTCTGCGGTAGAATGCTAGCAGCACAGAGTGATACCGAGCCACGCAATGATGGCAAGATAGCACGATAGACCGTCATGTAGTCATACATAGCCGCCCTCCCAAAGAGCACGCTATAGAATATGAAGTCCCCCAATCCAAGCTTGATAGCCCCCGATGAGCTAAACCCAATGCCATCTTCATCTCCGTCCCCTTCCCAGGTTCTCTCTAGTCATGGCTGGATCAAAGGTGCCCTCATTTCAGCAACAGCTGTTGCCCGTGCATTGCAACGGAATCCCAAAAGAGGGTGCTTACTACTTAATCAATTTAATCCATTTTACCCAACCAATGTTTATTTCCATTAGACAACCCAGGATGAGAAATATGTATTAATAGCTGAGTTGACTGGATACATATTCAACAAGATTCAAATCAGATAGACATGAGACATATGAAGAATATATAAACATTGTAAATATTTTCATGTCAATCAACATGCATGGAAGTTATAACACAAACCTATTCTACCAATTTATATATTTAAATTGCTTCAATAGGAAATGTCTCTTATGTTAGAAAAAGAGAAGCATCTAAAACCATTTGGAAAGAAGATACACAAGACACTGCTTTTGAGAACCATATGATATCAAAGCGATCAATATAATCTGACTCTAGATAGCATTCAAGCCCCAAAAACAAAGAGGAGAATGAAACATAAATCAAATGTTGCAGTCAACTCAATCTACACAAGCAGTGAAGTAGCAATAGAACAGAAACAAATAAATTGCTTACTCATTTCGCCTTACCTTGCTGCTGATGAGCAATACCTCCTCAATATCAGAAGCCGAAGGCCTTATATTGAAAGAATTTAGGGTTGACCTAATTGCAAAAGAAACTCATAGCTGCTAAACAAAGGCTGTTGCTAAACATATCACTGAACAACACAGTTAGAATACGTTCTAATCTCATACATCACAATGAAGCTACACTACTGGCACACAAACATATATTTCCACATAGAACAATTAACAATTATTAGCAAATTCAGTCTACTAAAAATGAAACTAATATCTAACATCAAACAATTAACAATAAGTAATAGTTAACATTAACAAGTAGCAAATGTGGTGAACAAAATTAGAAACTGTAAGAAGGGAGAGGAATTGGGAACGAATTGGGAACTAACTGGTTTAGATGAAGAAGCAGTAGCAGAGGGGTGTCGGTGTAGGCCACCAGTGGTGAACAGGTGGTCACCGGGGTTGGAGAAGGAGAGGTCAAGGAAGACGCCGAGGTAGGGGAGGTGGTCGTCGGTGAAGATGTGGTCGCCGACGTCGGTGTCCAATTAGAGAAGACGCTGCACGGCTCACCTTGGCGGCAAGAACTAACAGCAGAGTGGATCAATGCACAGAGGGGTGTAAATGACGATGAGAAATTTGGGAGGGGTGCAAAACTCACGAGCAGTAGGATTTGTGCGGGAGCACTGAGTTGCGGCTAACGCCGTGGACGATGGCGAGGGCGTCGAGTAGCAGACCTTGACGCCCTCCCGTGTCCTCCGCCGCCAACGCCGCGGCGACGCCGGCCTCCTCGTCCGTTCGCAGGATCTCTTTGTCAGCCGGCTCCACCGACCCAGTCAGCCCCTTTAGCAACGGCGCCTTGTCAGACTCGGACTCCGATGACTCGCCCCCTCCTCCTCTTCATTCTCGCACTGCGGTGGTGGGTTCTTGGGGTAGAGGAGGGTTCATGTGGGTGGGCTCCTCGTCCGACGCCTCCTCTTCCTCCTCTTGAGAGGTCTCCGATTCCTCGGAGGTGGGGGCAAGCGACGGGGTGACCTCCTCATCCAAAGGCGGCGGTGCGGGTGGGAGGGAAGGAGGAGGCGGCGATGCGGGTGGGAGGGAAGGAGGAGGCGGTGAGGGGATGGCGAGGGAGGAGGAGGCGTGCGGGGCAACGTGGGAGCGGAGGAGTGGGAGGAGGCGGTGGAGCGGAGGGTGGGGAGGAGGCGTTGGCGGAGCGGAGGAGCGGGGAGGGGGGGAAGGCGGCGGCGGAGCGGAGGAGCGGGGAGGAGGCGGCGGAGGCGGAGAAGTAGGGGAGGAGGAGGCGTCGGAGCGGAGAAGTGGGGGAGGAGGACGGCGTCGGGAGCGAGAAGTGGGGAGGAGGAGGAGGCGGCTGGGGTGGGAAGAGAGGCGAGGCGAGCGCCGGATGAGAGAGGGCGGCGGAGCGAGAAGTGGGGAGGAGGAGGCGGCGGGCGGCGCAGGTTGGGAGGAGTAGGCGAGGCGGAGCGACGGATAGGGAGGGAGAAGGCGAGGCGGAGGAGGGAGGGAGGAGGCGGCGTGGAGAACGGGGAGACGTGGAGTCGTGGGAGGCAGGGAGTAGGTGGGAGGAGGTTGCATCGTGAGCGGGGTGGGAGGCCAGTCAATAGATTTTTAAGAAAAGGTGGAAGAGGACGGACGGACCGCCACCAACTCCAATTTTTAAGTAGTAGAGATATCTTGATTTATAGCAAATCCATGGATGAACATTCGACTCACTTACGTGCTGTTTTTAATGCTTTGAGAGATGCACGTTTGTTTGGTAACCTTGAGAAGTGTACCTTTTGCACGGATCGAGTCTCTTTTCTTGGCTATGTTGTGACTCCACAGGGAATTGAGGTTAATAGAGCCAAGGTGGAGGCGATATGGAGTTGGCCCACGCCCACGACAGTCTCCCAAGTGCGAGTTTTCTTGGCCTTGCAGGATTTTATCGCGCTTTGTCAAAGAATTCAGCACCATTGCGACACCGTTGATTGAGTTGACAAAGAAGGAGTTGTGTTCCATTGGGGCCATCACAAGAGGAGTCCTTTAATCTTTTGAAGGACAAGTTTACACACGCACCATTGCTCCAACTTCCGGATTTTGGTAAGACTTTTGAGCGGAATGTGATGCTACCTAATTGGTATTGGTGGTGTTTTGATGCAAGAAGGCAAACACATTGCCTACTTTAGCGAAAAATTGAATGGTCCTGTTCTTAATTATTCCACGTATGATAAAGAATTGTATGCTCTTGTTCGTTCTTTAGAGACGTGGCAATACTATTTATGGCCTAAAGAATTTGTCATTCATTCGATCATGAATCACTTAAGCATATTCGTAGTCAAACCAATTTGAATCGTAGACATGCTAAGTGGGTTGAATTTATTGAATCTTTTCCTTATGTCATTAAACACAAGAAAGGGAAGGATAATGTGATTGCTGATGCTTTGCCTCGACGTTATACCTTGTTGTCTCAACTTGATTGTCGCATTTTGGTCTTGAAACTATTAAAGAACAATATGCTTCGATGCTGATTTTAAGGATGTGTTGTTGCATTGTAAAGAGGACAAGCATGGAATAAATTCGTGATCAATGATGGGTTTTGTTTAGAGCTAACCGCCTATGCATTCCGTTGGATCCGTTCGTCTTTTATTGTTGCGGGGAGGCGCATGGAGGCGGTTTGTGGGACATTTTGATGCTAAGAAGGCGGAGGACGTTACAGCCACACACTTCTTTGGCCAAAGATGAGGCGAGATGTTGAGCGGTTTGTGGCTCGCTGCACTACATGTCAAAAAGCTAAGTCTCGCTTGAATCCACATGGTTTATATATGCCTCTTCCTGTTCCTTCTATGCCGTGAGCAGATATTTCTATGGACTTTGTTTTAGGATTACCCAGGACTAAGAGGGGGAAGGATAGCATTTTTGTTGTTGTGGATCGTTTTTCTAAGATGGCTCACTTTATACCATGTCATAAAACCGATGATGCCGTTCATATTGTGACCTCTTTTCAAAGAGGTAGTTAAACTTGCATGGTATGCCTTCTACTATTGTTTCAGATCGTGATGCCAAGTTTTTGAGTTATTTTTGGCGTACTCTATCGAACAAGTTGGGTATAAAGCTGTTGTTCTCTACCACATGTCACCCACAAACTGATGGCCAAACCGAGGTGGTGAACCGCACATTGTCTACCATGTTGAGAGCTGTTTTGAAGAACAATTTGAAGCTGTGGGAAGAGTGTTTGCCGCATGTTGAGTTCGCATATAATCGAGCGGAACACTCAACCACCAAGGTAAGTCCTTTTCAGGTAGTGTATGGATTCAATCCCCGTGCCCCTATTGATATTTTACCTTTGCCTACTAGTGAGAGAGTTCATAATGATCTTGAGGAGCGTGCTGATTTTATTATCAAAATGCATGAGACTACTAAGGCAAACATTGAAAAGATGAATGAAAAATATAGGATTACTGGTAATAAAGGTAGAAAGGAAGTTAAATTTGAATCGGGTGATTTTGTTTGGTTGTACTTGCGAAAGGATAGATTTCCTGAATTAAGAAAGTCAAAATTGATGCCTAGAGCTGCTGGTCCTTTTAAGATAGTTGAGAAGATAAATGATAATGCATATAAACTTGAGTTGTCTCCCGAGTTTGGGGTTAGTCCCACCTTTAACATTTCAGATTTGAAGCTAAACTTGGGAGAAAAAGATGAGGCTGAGTTGAGGACAACTCCGCTTCAAGAGGGGAGGATGATGAGGACATCACTTCTTGGATATACACAACACTCCTCCACTTGATATTCAAGGACCAATCACTAGAGCTCGCGCCCGACAATTGAATTTACAGGTGAGCTCGTTCCTAAGTACTTCTTTTGGTTCATTTGAGAATCGATTGCTACCTAATGATTTAATTATGATTAGGAACCATGGAGAGGATCAAGAAGTACTTGGAGAAGGACAACGAGGCGCACAAGGTCAGCAAGGGCGGTCGAATCACGTTGGATATCCAACTCAATCCGACTTCGAATCCAATTCGGAGTCAGGACCAAACAGCACTAAAACGGATGCCCAGATCGCATCCGGACTCCGTTTGGACATTCCACATTTGTATGGAAAGCTGAGAAGACGACCTTTCAATGGCTCGGTCCCATGTCAAAATTCTTTCGAGTCAACGGAATCGTCGAAACAATTGAGCGTTCAGAATCTGTCATGGTGCTGCGTGTCGGGACCCCGGATTTCCGAATCCGGACCCTCTGTGTATTACAGCACTAGTCCCAGATCAAAGCTAGTGCACACAGTCAAACAGTGATGAATACATAACCAACAACACTTTATTACAATAATAGAGAGTACAGACCAAAAGGCCTCTTTATTACAAATGAGGTTTCAAGACCTCGCAAACTTACAAAACACAGCGGAAGCAAAAGATAAATCAATGGAGACCCATCAATACGCCACGGGCAATTGGTAGGGAGCGCAACCTAGTACTCGGAAAGCCTTCGTCGAATCCATACGCGCCGTAGTCGAAGTTTCCTTCTTGAGCTTCATATTCCTCTGGTTATTATTTTTGAGTGTAGTATATGAGTACATAAAGTACTCCGCAAGTCTTGGGAAAATGCAATAGATGCAAGGCTTAACAAAGGAGGGTCATATGGTTCTTTTGCACAAAGCCACATTTTATTTCAAATACCATTAATTATTTTTAAAGGCATCAATTTAGCAAAGTGATTGTTTTAACAGAATCTATCAATAATTTTATAGTGAAGGTTCCAACCACCAACACTTGAATACTGGCTCAACCATAAAAGTTCAAAACCACGGGTTAAACCACCCACATTAAACAAGCGGCTAAGCGCCAAAGTTCAAAACCACGGGTTACACCACCCACACTGGCTACATCCGCCATGACACAAATCCGAGAGTTCCAACCACTCCGGTTTTCAAAACTTTTATTTTAAAACCAAAACCAATGAGCTACCATGTGAATGCATTCCTTGCCCGCCCTTGACCGTGGGCACGGCTATTCGAATAGTTTTACACTCTGCGGAGGTTGTGCGACTTTACCCACAAGAGATAAGTCATCTTAATAGCCAACATGCTTCCTTAGGCATGAGACCGGATAAAATATCACAAAGCCTTTACCTTACTCTAGTCTAGCCGACACCACCACCGAGGTTTCACCGTTGAAGGGTTAAACCACCCAATAAGCCCCTCTTGCGCCAGTATGAGTACAGTAAACTCGTCCCTCATCGTGGATAACCAAGACACCCCGCACCCACTTTCCACCGGTAGTACCTAGACTAAACTATCGTAAGTTAGTCAGCTAGGTCGTACCCATATAGACTTGTGGTTGTACGGTAGTGCTCAGTCTGGACAAACACAAGCGTCGGTCCTTAATTGACTAGGGCGGAACATACACATTACAAGTTCTCGTGCTAACCGCACCAAACCAATCTTACCATCCGCCCTGGTCTAAATCCAATTTTCATATTTTATTTTATTTTAAAAGAACTGTGGCAATTCCAATCACCACTAAATCTTGAACAAAAATCTAGTTCCACAAAAATATAATTTCCCATTTCAAAAGGTACCAAAGGAGTATATAGCACGACTAAGCATTTTACTACCGTTACAACATTTACCAAAGTTTAATAATAATCTCATTATTGAGACAAAGGAAATCCTAGGGTGTCAAAGGTACATGGTTGTCAATGTCAAATGAGGGTATAACAATTGTCGGTTTAACTATTATCTCTAAAACAGAAATTATCATTTTATGTAATATAGCAATGCATTAGATTTAAAATAATCAAAACATTTCTCAAACATGGGTTCAAGATGTTCAAAGGAGACTTGCCTTCGTGTGCGATATCTTGACTTTCTTGCTGTGGGTCAGAAAATTCTTCGGTGACGTCGGGTTCTACGCGCGGAACGATAAATACAAAAGAACAAATAAATACAAATAAAAATCACAAAAATACAAAATATATACTGGAATAAAGGTTAAGATTGTAGATGAATTTAGGAAAACGAATCAACGGATTCGGAGTTCAAATGAAGGAGAACGAATATCTGGAAGTTTTAAAGATCACATGAAATGATAACAAAATTCGAGAATTCGTTTTTGAACAGTACGGTGTCGATTGGTTACGAGGTGGTGGCGAATGGACAAAATGGAACCCCGGCGACGAGGCGAAGGTGGTGGCGTGGTGCAGTCGAGGAACAATGGCAATCACGGCGGTGAGAGAATGCGGCGATGGCGAAAGGACAACGGCAAGTTGGAAGGAGATAGTACCGGTGTAGAACATGGAGATGTAGGGTGAGCACAGGGTAGAACACGATATGGTGAGGCTAGGAAAATTATTGGCTAAGCTGAAACTTCATCGGAGACGATACAATCGACGTTTGAACGACGATGGTACAGAAAAAGGAAAAACTTAATATCTTGGTGCTCGGTGAAGCGAATCCAAAACCATTTGAAAGGTGGCTACCTGGGATGGTTTGGCACGATATGACGTGAACGGATTGGTGAAAAACGCTACCGGATGAATGGGGACACGAGATGCCATTGGCGGCCACGGCGAGGTGTCGGAGGCAAAAATTTGTTGAGGCTTTTCGGAGAAACGGAAGGAAGCACGACGTAGAACGCGGTGAGGCAAGTCTAAGAAAAAATTACGGCACAGGCTAAATTTCAACAGAGACGACGAATCAACGTCGGGAGTCAAAACGGCCACTTTCGCGGAAAGTTCAATTTCTGACAATTGGCTCCACGAAAAATTAAATAAAAATGATGGATAAATTATTTGGAGGCTAGGACATGATATGGCGAACAAAATCAAAGCGCTTACCGAAAAGGTGGTGTACGCGCAAGGCACGGTTTCGTCTGTCGGCTCGACCAGTCAACGAGGACTCGGTGAGTCTTGAGTGATGGCGATGGGAGCATGGCGTGAAACGCGTCGGGCGAACTCAGCGATGCACGGCTCGCCAACGGACATCGGATGGTGACGAAACATGACGGAGAAGACATTAGGCGACCGACGGGTTGGCATCGGCGTTCCGGGCAAACGGAGAGGAGTTAGCGGGTGAGGTTTGCGGTGAAACGAAGAGGAGAACATGGGGAACATGATGCTCACCTCGGTTTTGACAGAACACGCGCGGTCGGCTCGCACGACGAGAAAAAGCGACGGCGGTTTGGCCACGGTGGTCGGCGATGCTCGGTGATGCTCCGCAAAAGCGAGAGGAGCACCGCGTGAACGCAAGGAGGCAAAGCCGACGGTGTGGTCAAAGTGACGGACTCCATCAGAGGCGCGGTATCGATCGGTAGAACGCAGATTGGTATACAAAGAAAATTGGTGATTGTGGAGAGAAGAAAGGGAGAGAGGACTTGAGATTTTTGGTGGTGAATGAGGATGAGGAGAGGCACCCGGTGCTCCCTTTTATAGGGGTGGAGGTGGACCGGAGAGAGATCAAAGAAGGAATGTCTTTAGGTGGCATGGCATATTCCATGAAATTAGCGCATGAAATTGGGGGATTAGGCCGGGGATGGAAAGGTCTTGATGAGAGGATTTAAATGCCCTTGATTTCGCACAAAATGGTGGAGAAAATCACGGGAAATCAAAGTTTGAAAAACAGCGTCATGGCGTGCTCGCGCCGCTCGATCGACGACGATGAACGATGCAGCGAGGGCACTGCTCATCCTCTCTCCTTTTTTTGTATTTTGTTTGAGATTTTGAAATTGAGCACAAACAAACTCCGAAAATTCTAAAATAAATTTTGAAACTTCCTTGAGACTCAAAGAACTCAAATAAAATATTTTTAGCAAATATTAATATTTAATTTTATTTTATTAAATAAAAATTCTAATTAAGATTTAGTTTAAACCAAATAAATTCAAAAATTTGAAAAATTTGAAAATAGGGTATAAATGGATAGATTAGAATTTTAGATGAATTTAGAAATTTTAATGGGCTCAATCGAGTCAAAGCGAAAAAGAACGGGCTCTCAAAGTTTGAAAAGAGAGAAAGAATAAACCGATTTTACGTAATTATTTTTGAACTGAATAATAAAATTATGACGTCATCAAGGAAATGATTTTTAAATGAATTATTTTCTGTGGAAAATAAATTTATGACGTCAGTAAAATTTTGATTTTCTCACGAATTATTTTGTAAAGGAAAATGATTTTATTCACTGACTGGTGGGACCGGTTTATCAACGAGAGAGAAGAGAGAGAGAGGAAAGAGCGGACGATCGGATGAGCGATGTGGCGCAAGGAGGAAATCGGGATCATCGGATGGAGAGCGAAGGGTTTAAGTGAAGATGGACGCACGAGCTTAGCTCGGGCGGCGGAGAATTAAATTTGATTTAGATTTTCAGAAAACAACAGAAAATTCAATAAAGCTCAGAAAAATATGAAATTATATCCACAAATTCCAGGAAAATTCAAAAACTTCCTGGAGACATTTTGGACTTAATAAAATATTTCCAACTACTGTTGGTATTTTAATTTTCATACTTAAAATACTTTTCTTTTCAAAATAGATTTTAAAACTCGGAAAACTCGAAAACCAAATAAAGGCCAAATAATTCCAAATAATTAATTTGACATAGTATTTTTATAGAAAATCAAAATATCATTTTATTCAATAATATTTTTAAGTTTTTACTATAAATTACTTTTCAAATCCAGCTTTCTAAAAGCAGAAAATCAAGGCAAAACAAAATTCAAATTTCACACATGCAAAACTCTTATTTTTATTTTAAACCATATTAATTTAATTTTAATATTTGATTTTTGTTTAATATCTAAAATTTTGAATTAAGCAATTTGGTCATTACATCTGCACCACTGCAATCTTTTGGGCCGTTCGGCTTTGTATCGTGTTGGAGTCCATTAAGGACGCGTCCTGGGGGTTTTGCGCCCTTACTCCTTTATATACAGCCGCCACCCCACCATTAGGGTTGGGTTTTGCTTAGATTAATTCTGTCTTTGAACAGTTTCACCGTTCATCGGTTTGCAAGACCCCAACTTTCGAGTGCTAAATCAATACATCTTCAATTCAGTTGTGATCTTGCTTGTTCTTGCTTGTTTTCTTCGATTCGCATGCGAGGATTAGCCCTCTTGGCGAGGTCAACCGGGCTGTGCACGGTTGATAACCTGAGGAGACGTGGTGCTGCGATTGCGGGGTTCGGGAATCGCAGCACCAAATCGAATTTATCCAGAATCTGTTGGAAGATCGGAACCCCGTTCCTATTAAAAGGAGTAAAGCATCCCAAGGATAGAACATCCCAAGGGAACAACAACCACAGGTTTTCACCTGCCTCGAAGAGCTCGGGTCCTTCTTCTACATTTGAACTTCAAGCTCCACGTCACCTCCTACTCAGACCGATTCACCAAGAGGGCCCCTACAACAACTCCGGCGAGTCCACGTCACGCGTCGGTCATCGTCGAGCACATGGAACTCCTTTGTTGGCTCCGAGCGGCCAACAGATCCTCCCGTTCTCACAAAATTCTCCGCCACAACTATCAAGCCACTATCTAATGCCATCCACCTTCTTAGAATATTCTCCTCTATATATTATAATCGGGATAGTACATTGTACCCCTTTTAAAGAATTCAACCACAGATTCCACTCACAACAATACTCGAAGCACAAACAATAACTATTACAAATATAACACAACCACAAGAAGAATGAAGCATTCTCAAACAACACACTAGCAACCAGCTTTCCTTCAAAGGACCACGGTCCAAATCAAAGGATTCACAATAAAATCATTTACACTCTCCAAATAGACATTTGGAGAATCCACACTGCACAAGCCAAGAGTGAAAATCACTCGACAGACCAAAACAATCATTTTCTTTTCCTAACTGGAAAAGAATATACCACAACATATAACAACTCAATTTGCAGATGACCTCTGCCATAAACACACAGTTTAAACAAGAATCAAGAGAGCATATTACTGCTCGAGATATTATTATTTTCCCAATCCATTCCCTTTTAAAAAATTAACTTCCTTGAACCAAAGATTTTCAAATCATAGCCCAACACACCAACTAGTTGCCATACACCTCTTAAAAGACTTTGCAACCCAAATTAATTACCCTTTTCTTGGAGAAACAAAAAGAAGTAAATTCCATCACAAAGGAAGATGTTACCATCTCAATAAACACAAGACTAGAAGAAATAGCAATAAATTTTGGACAACAAAAGATAAGATCACAGCTGAAGGCACATGCCTCTTCAAGAAGAACAATATCAAATCTCAACCAATGAGGATACATTATTGCCATTCGAGCTCAAGAAGCTCTTATACGGCGAAAATATTGCCATTTGAGCTCAAGTACCTCCTATGCGGCGAGAATAAGAAGTCAAACACATCTAAAAAAATGCACAACTTGACTTTAACCTCCAATACTTTTACCACACTCTTTTTTTAATAAAGAGGATAACTTTCTTTGGTTACGGTATTACCTTGACAATTCCAACAAAAGAGTTTTAAAGACCACAACACATTAATCCCTTAAGAACTAATAAAAGCTCTCAACGCGGCACTTTCCTCAAAACAATTTCAGCTGCCACATAAGTCATGAGATCAAAAGATCGCGTACATAATTCTCAAAACTTTTGATTTAAATAGTATCATAGAAGTTATCAAATTCTTTTATTTATAGAACATTCAACATTATCATCACAACCACCAACTGACCATCATGCTAGCATCAGAATAATACATTCTTAACAAGCATCAACATATCCTCATATCCCTTCATAAACTTTTCCAAAAGAAACACAAGAAATTACTTCATCATGTTTCTATTATCTGATTAAGATTGCAACTACTTGATGTAGGAAATCCTAGTGCATAAGCCACCATATTAAAACAAAGCTCTTTTAACAAGCTAGTAATAGAGCATGGCAATCTCACAAAACATGCTAGTATAAATCTCTCATTAAATTTCATATATTCAATTCTCATTGATGCTCAACTCTAATTTAGCACAAATTGATTGTACTCTAGTCATAACTCGCAATACTTGATTGTTATTTTATCATAACAACATTCATGATTTTACTCCGTTTTACAATCATAAAACAATCATGAGCATAGATTCAGTATCTCACCTTACGTTCAGAAATTAGAACGAAATAACTTTAAACTTCAATAACACCAGCTTTGTAAGACAAGATTCTACAAGTCAATACATCAACCTTCATCTATTTCTTTATTCATGTTTCAACAATTTAGCATGGTGAAAGATAGATAAAACTAGCAATTGTGCATGCTCATAAAGTATTTAAATAAAAGACGTATTAAAGGTTAAAATTACCAAGGCAATATTCCAACACCTCCTTACTTAATAAATCCAAGCGGTCAGATTAAATATTAAAGACAAAAATAATTCAATTTATCCAAAATGATAGAAATTTAAACAATCATAATAATCATTGCAATTCTTTTGCACACTCCTCAATAACTCCACGAGATCCAATCATGTATAGACAAATTCTTAATCACAGTTCTTCAAGAAACTATTACAAGGCAAAATCAAATTAATCAACTACACTTCCAAGGATGCTAGTTGAAATTAATTATGCACCATGCTAACATCTCAACTTGATAATTCATACCTTATGAATTAATTTATATGATTACCACTTTCCACATAACCATAGCAAAACACCACAAAGGGTTTAACACTCTCTTTCAGAAAGGAGTGAAAATAAACTTCAATACTCCAAATAATCTACAAGAAATACATAGATACAAGGCTTTAACATATTAATGAGTTTGCAACATAAATCTTTCATTAATAAAAATACCAAGCGAACCAATGAGTCATGATTCACAACAATACAAAACTCCCGAAAGAAACATCCTTACAAATCAACAATATTCATAAGGAGCAAAAGTGTCTCAAATGTTCCGAAAAGAAACAATAATTGTTTCAAGGAACAGGTAGAGACCAATTGCAAAACAACAACTGCAATGAACCACAAACTCAAGAGAAATTCATTAACTGCAATAGGCCAAGAATTGGCCAAAATCAACTCAAGGAAGATAACAATTTTTATAAAGAAACTCACTCACAAATTTGCAATTAAGTTACCTGAGATAACTGCATTGCTAATCCCCATGCTACAAACAGTGGTATAACCTGCCAATGCGAAGGCAGCAAATACAATCTCTATGTCTTATCATTGATAATTCTCACTCGTAACAGTCTTAGGAGCAAATCATAATCATACAAGATTATCTCATAACGTAAATCATCAACACAACATGTCAAAAGCATAAATGCAATGCTTGACCCATCCCATCCTACTGTGCACCAGTGTGTCAATTTAATAGTTTAATTACCACGAACCTAAAGCCCGCTCTGATACCAACTGTAACACCCCAGGACCAACATTACCCTGGGATGCTACTAAAACTGCTCTACAACTAGCCAATTTACGAGATAACATAAACTGGCCACAATTATTAACAAGATAATACAAGATAATACAAGCGGAAGCATAAACCACTAAGGGATAACAGACTATCAATAACAATTTAATATTCATAATCAGCTTCAACATGTTAACCAAAGGAACAATTCTGAATTAAACATTAATGAGATGAAACATTCATCAACAAGATAGCTAAGCAAATACTAGAGTTCTTTCGACTTTATTTCAGCATTAGGACATAATCCATGTGCATTAATGTGGTGCTACTCTACCCTTACCAATGCATGCTCAAAGTCCACCTGTATGGAGGGGGAAACAAGGGTGGGATAAAAATCTCCGCAAGCAAATTGTTTAACAGGCTATTCAAACTACAAACAATTATACATCATAATTTATGATTCCATACAACTACAAACACAATTCATGTCCATAATTATTAATCACCATAAACTTCCATGAATCATTCCTCTTCAATCTCAGATTTAATTGGCATATGAATGCAGTCATTTTATCCACAATTATATGCAAATGAAACATTTAATCTTCTATAACTACAATAGATTAATCATCAACATTTAATCTTCCACAAATAACAATGTTATATCCTCAACTTTAAATCACCATCAAAGATAATAAACATATGTATGATCATCTCACTACTTTATTAATTCTCACATCCACAATTCCTATCAATAATTAATACAAGTGAAAAGAATCTCATGCCACAACCACAACTCTTACTATACACAAGGGACGAATCCCATTCCACGACCACATCCACAATCTTCATACCACAAATAGCTCACATGAGCCAATTTCATATTACAACTAGAAAGTTGTATATTCCACAAAATAACATCACCGCAATATGTTGCATATGTATGCAAATGATCTTTTCACAATGCAATGCATATGAATGCTTCATGCTATGCTCCACATCACTCTTGCTAGGGCAGGAATTTCAATGCATCGTATTACGGCAATATACGATGCTTCCCGCGGGCGAAGAGGTATATCGATTCGGACAATATACGATCTTGTCAGAGTGCATCATTGCTAAGTCTTGCGACATCTACATATGCAAATGACATGATATGACATGAATGATATGATAATTCATAAATCACATTAATTCATCCACAAGGAGCATTATCATGCTCTCAACATGTCCACATCCACCACATATTAATTTCATGTTCCATGATATCTCATTAAGCAATAGTTCCATATGGCTACTAGCAGAATATCAACATATCAATTGATTAATACTTGCTACCATCTCCACAATTAAAATATCATGCAATCATGGCATAATGTATCAAATTACTATAATAATGTAAATTGCAAGTAGAAGGAATAACAAGTTAAACGGTAGCAACCACCGCTACGTTTACTTGCCTCAATCCGAAGAAGCGAAGTAAAATCAAGAGCGCTCAGGGACAAGATCACCTATCCGAAAGACAACTCTCAGCACACAGCCACAGTATACAAACATGACTAAAATAATTAAAGACGTCGCTAGAACCCCGAACCCGCACAAACACCTCTCCGCTCGACAATTCAGCAAATTACCCTCTGCAGCAGCACTGCTTCACAATTTCGTATTTTTAAAAGTAATGATCCAATTACAGTAAATGATACCTCTCTGGATTCATCACTTAAAAGCCTACATTTTTCATGTAGAACATATATTTTTATTTTGATCACAGCTAGGGGTAATTTAATGCCTAAAACAGAGGAAGAACTCTGTTCTGACAGATTAGACAGCAGTATTCACTTGCGACCCAGAAACACTACATGGGTCTAAAAATTCTGAAATTACTACAGCAGCTAGATTACCATATTCTCTACAACTTTCTTAATTACAGCCATGAGCATAAATATCATTTACGACCTCAAATTCATAGATTACCGTCGGTCTGTACCAATCTGCTCGCCTGACGAATAGCAGTATTCCCAACCCCATAACTCTCAGGTACCACGGCTAAAAATACTGAAAAAATTATAGGAGACGAATCTTGAAGTCCTGTATAACTTTCCTTTTGGGAGAGTCTGCAGGAAATTTCGTTTACTAGGTCAAATCCACGAGGACAGACGCGCTGCACGAATCAATCTACAGGTAAACAACAGCTAATCTCTAATTGGGCAATTAATCTATTAACTACCTTCATAATCCGTGCCAAGAACCCTAATTGTTCATAAAAACAGAGGATTTGAGATGAGGAAAAATTACCTAGATGATGGATCACCCCTTTTTTCCTCCTCTTCTTCTTCCTTCTTCTTCTTTCTTCTCCTTCCCTCTCCTTTCTTCTCCCTCCAATGGCAGCAACACTTGGGGCACCAATGGAAGCAAGAGGAAAGGGTGGGGTGACTACTGTGGGGTGGAAAGAGGGAGGGCTATGGGAGGGGGTTTATAAAGGGGGTGCTTGGGTTTGGGAGGGGTACGGGGCCCCATTTGGGCTGGCTGGCCCAAAGCGGCTGGCCCACCCCTACGGACAGCCCAAAATATCCAAATTAATTATCCCTTCCCGCAATTTACCGAAAAACCGGCTATTCCATGATTGTTTAAAAACTTACGCCGTAACGACGTTCGGGATATTACACATCCATAGCCACTTACCCTTTCATTTTCCATCCGATGGTGAGATTTCCTTCTTAGCCACATGTCGCCCATCTTTCCGCTCGCCTCTTTCCTCTCTCTTCTCTCTCGCCGACAATGAACCCGCTGTCAAGTCTTCTTCTCCCGACCCTTCTTCCTCCTCGCCGCCATTATTACATGCGCTCTCGACTTTTCAATGCATTGGTTTCTTCTAAATTTGAATTCGAATCTGAAAAGATGATCCATAAAGAAAACTTCAAAAGTAACATGAATAGATTTTCAAAGAACCAAAGATGATTTAAATTAAGAAGTAAAAGTGGCATAAATGCGTGATGTAAAATTTTAGAAATAAGTAGGAAAATTTAGATATATATATATATATATATATATATATATATATATGTTTTACACAAAGTAAATATATCTCTAATTATAAAAGAAAAGAGGAGAAAAATAAAAAGGGAAAAAAACGGAACCGGTTGTGGGCCCAAGAATTTTAAAGGTAATAACCACCTTGTTGGGAAATAATTTTCTTAAACCCAAAAATATCTCTAGAGATTTCGTGAATTTTCTAGAATTTTGGTGGTAATTTCATATTTTTCTAAGTTATATTATGCCCCTAGCACTCGAAATTGAAAATCAAAACTAAATCCAACCCCGGCCGATGCGTGGGCAGATGGATCCGCCCATACGTCGCCCGAACCGCCCACCCTCTCCCTCGAGCCGACGCGTGCGGTCCCGAAGGCGCCACGTCGCCACCTCGCGCCATCTCGGCCGCCCGCGGTCCCCTTTCACCCGCACTTCTCTCTCGTGACAAGCGGGCCCGCTGTCCGCGGCCGCTCCCCTTTCTTCCTCCTCCTCCTGCGCCCGACCCCCGCCACGACTGGCGCGGCCGCTCTGCGGGAATCCCAGACGGGCAGCGGCATGGGGAGGACCACGCGCCCGCGACCCCGCTACACCCCCGCCGCCGCGCCGCCGCCAACACCGCCCTTGCTGGCGGTCACCCCACTGCGTCGGGCCGCGGGCAGCCTCCTCGATCTGCTATAAAAGCCGTGGATGCGTCCAAAGGATCGCCGTGCCACCCTCTACATTTTCCCAAAGCACTTGCCCCAAAAGCCGCGGATCACCAGCATCCTTGCTTCTTCCCCAACTCCTACCGTCGGCCCTCTCCGCAATTCCACCGATTCTCACCGTGGGGCTCGATTCCTTGCTCCCACACCATCTCGGATCGTCGCCAAGCTATTGTAGGCCTCACCCGAGCTTCTCGGTAGCTCGCCAAGCACCGTAGCCCCTCGAGCCGCCGCACGCACGCGCGGACCCACCTCCGGTGACCCCGGCCCTCCTCGTCGTCACCATCGGCCGCCAAAGCTCGGCGATCGCATTTCACCACTTCCCGAACCTCGTCGGACCTCCTCGCGGCGACGACACCGCCTCCCTCGGCTCGGGACCTCCTCCGCCCGCCTCCTCGCGGCGCTACCTCAAGAGGTATTCTCAACCCTTATGGGTTGAGATGCGCCTGAGCCCGCCTGCTAGCGCCGCCACCCTCTTCCCCCCCGGTTCCCTCGGTGCGCGTTCGAGCCCCCGCTCACGTAGCGCCTGAGGTTGAGCCTTTCTTTTATTTTCCCGACAGTGGGCCCCACTGTCGGCGATCACAAGATACATCCAGACCACCGGCAGGGACCCGCTGTCGGGGCGCGTGGCGGGCGTGAGCCATGCCGCTGGGCCCCGTGTCGGCCCGCATAAGCGCGGTCACCGACAATGGGCCTCATCTGTCGATTTTAATATTTTTGAGATTTGTTTAAACCAAAACATTCAAATATGCATAACTTGCTCATTTTAACTCAAATTTAGTGAAACCAATTTCTAAATTCATCTAAAATCAAGGGCTACCTAATGGAACCAGAACCAACATTTTTGAAGCTTGTTTGAATTTTTATTGTGTTATTTGATTGTTGTGTTTATTTTTGTCTAAATTTTCGCGCATATAAAAATTAGGTTTCGAGGCCCAAGAAGAGGAAGCTGCCGCTGCTGTAGAATTAGATATATGTCCATGTTCTCTTGGTTTGGTATGCCTATAATTATGTTGCAATGCATGTTAATTTCAGATTTTAGATATATGTCCATGTTCTCTTGGTTTAGTATGCCTCCTTTAAAATATGCTTGACTATGTGATCCTTGTCACCCTAGTAAAAGTAATAATGCTACAACTCCTTTGAAAATAACTCTATAATTATAAATGTCATGCTTAGAGTTGTTTAGGTAAACAGAGGTGTGAGAGCACCCTAGCATCTCTTATGAACTCGAGAAAAACATTATTGGGCGGTCATTGTGATGATGACTGGTGTATGTTGGCAGAAGTATTTTCATCCTAAAAGAACCCCACATGCTTAATTATCTGGGCGGATGATTGGAGGGTGTGATTGTAGAGTGGGCCGTGATAGCCCAAAGAATTTTGTGGAAAGAGTGGTGCCGTGATAGCACGAATGAGATTGTGGGAGAACCGCCCAGATAACCATTAAGGACTGAATCTTGTGATGACCTCCCACGGTACAACAAGTACAACCACGTGCTGGCAAAGTGTAGGCAGGGCTAACTAATTTGCATTGACTTAGTAAGAGTTGCGTCGGTGTGAACACGGGCGGGTAGAGGATGGCCACATCCTCCGACGTGATGGCGCAAGAGGGGGCTTCTGGAAGGGTGGTCGTACCCGGAGGAAGTGGAAACCTTAGCGGTCGTAACTCTGCTAGGAAAAATGCATTGTAAAAGCCCTGTGATGGTCTACTCAACCGCATGGCTAAGGAATCGTGTGGGGCAATGAGCAGATCTATCTCATGTGGGTAAAGTGTACACACTCTGCAGAGTCAAAACTATTCGAATAGCCGTGCCTACGGTCAAGGGCGGACATGGGAACTTAACTAGATATAGTTCTCTTTCAAAAACTTTGGGGATGGAAATGGAAAAGTGGAGGGCAGAGAAAGGCCCTTATTTGAATTGTCCTGAGTGTCGTCCCAGTGGTAAAGTAAGCGGTTATAACGCTGAAGGCATGGTATGAGGAGCAGAGACCATGTAATGGTGGATGGTCTCTGACTCGATAGAAATAAATGTATATGTCATCGAGTATCATGTTTAAAATCCAACTGGCTACGTCTTAGGGAACTTTAAGTATTATAGCTCAAAAAGCACATTTCTGCAAATAAAATAACCTGAGCCTTCCCTTGTTGAAAGCCTTGCATACTACCTACTGCATTTAGGGAGCTGCAGACGCTGGACACTGGGACTTCTTCGCTCACGGAGTGCGTGAGGGAGAGTTTGCGGATATACTTCGCAAACTACTCCACTACTTGGGCTACAAGGACGCGCCCATCTACCGCGGTCGGAGGACCAGGATAGGAGGAGACGAGTTACGGTTGGTGGAGATCTTCATCTACCCACAGCTCGAGGGAGACCGGTCTCACGTGTTTCGCATCACCCACCGGAGGAGCCCGCGGCGGCACTCAGGGACGCCGCCCGCCGGCGCCCCGACTTTTTGACATCCACGCTGACGCGGTGTTAGAGTCTCCTTTCACCTACCACCCACTACGGATAGAGCACGCCAGGTACGACGGGATCAGGTTGACAGAGCTGGAGGACGACCCGAGGCTTACACACTAGGTGGACCTCACTCGGGCCATGGGTACAGCCCATGTGGTGGCACAGGAGGAGATCACCGCGCTGAGCGCCTCCTCACGCCACATCGAGGTGGACTCCTTGCGAGAGCAGCTCGCCCGGTCTGGCGAGCCTTGGCAGAGGCCAAAGCGGGCGGCCGCCGCGCCTGAACTCAACAGACACCTACACCGACCCCGGTTCAAACCTCCGCCAGTTCCGGGACTCGCACTAGGCTCACAAAGACGCAAGAGCGTCGGCCCCGAGGCCCCAGTCCACTCTGGCCGAGGAGAGGCTCGCGCGGCTGTTCACGCCTCACTCCGACACCGACCCGTCGAGTTTAGTGGTAGAAGGTCCGTTCGGTGTCGGACTACACCCCCTCCAGTCCCAGTGTTGGTGACATGGAGGAGTAGGCACTATGAGGTTCGATAAATGCGATGCTTGCTAGGGTTTGGCTAGTGTTAGCAACTACGCATCCCGTCTTATTAGTAGCAGCTTTGAGACAAGATCTTAGTCTCGTGTATGTGTAAATTATGAGCGCTAAGTATGTGTATGTTTGTAAAGCCCAGCATGGCTTGTGAGGCCATAGAAAGCTGGCTATGTGGTGTGTTGTCTATGCTTAATGAAAACGGCCTTGTGTTCTAAAGTTTTTCTGTTGTTGATGTTGGATTTGGTTCTTTTGTATAATGACCTTGGGTTGTTAGTCTTATGGGGTTAGAACAAAAATTTGATAGAGTACTAAAATACCTGCAGATGGCCAGCCATAGAGTTACCCGAGCACAAGCTATTGCAAACCCAGACATGCAGGCAGAAGTAGAAGCCAGCCAAGAGGCCCAAGTCAAGGAGTAAACCTCCCACCCCCGCCGGCCAACCCGTCCATGGTGCAAGTGATGGCACAAAGCACGAAATACATCAGCTATCTCGCGGGCGATGAGACCAACACCAATATCCATGTTTCTGACATGGGCGACTTCATCAAGACCCGGCCTCTTACCTTGGCAGGGCGGATGAGCCTCGAGGCGGAGGATTGGCTACGGACACCGAGAGGAAGCTCCGTATAGCCAAGACCGCAGAGAATGACCAAGTAATCTTTGCAACCCACCAACTTCAGGGAGCCGCAGCTGCCTGGTGGGAAAATTACAGCCACAAAGGATATGAGGACACCCCTATTGGAGCCAGACGACGATCGTATCATGGGCGTAATTCAAGCGGCTTTCAAGGCCAACTTTGTTCCAAGCTGTGTAATGCGAATGAAGCGAAATGAATTCCATAATCTGAAGCAGGCAGCTTGCCGGGTCAATGAATACCTCACTAAGTTTAACTAAGCGACTCGCTACGCCCCAAAGGATGTAGCGATTTAAGAAGAAAAGATTGACGGGTTCTTTGTTGGGATGAATGAAGAACTCTGAGTGCGACTTATCATCCAAGATTTCACAAGCTTCCACCAACTTGTGAATAAGGCATTGGTCTGGAAAATGAGAAGAAAAACTGGAGGCTAGTCGTAAAAGGAAGGGTTGTTCAACACCACAAGGAAGGTTCATCCGAAGTTCTTGAAGAACTCCCCTCCTCGTGGTCAACCCCACCCTGAATCCAAACCCGCTGCTCCGTCAAGTGGCGGCACGTTCGAACTCCTCGCCCTATGGGCGGTCCCTGGAACAAACTCTACGGCTTCCTTCAATTGCTTCAGCTGTGGGGAAAAGGGGCATTTCGCCTATCGTTGCCATGACAAACTACTCTGTGAAGTTCAATTTGGGTACCACTCCCTTGAGGCCAAGCTTGACACCTAGCGGGGGAAATCGAATTTCAATCCAACAGGCGACATCAACTCCAAACCGAGGAAGGGTTAATCATGTCACCGCGAAGAAGTCGAGGAGGTCATGGAGTCTTCTTGGCACGTTCTCTGTCAAGACACTACCAAAGACGTGTCCTTTTTGATTACGGGTGTCGCATTCATTTATAGCCAAGGGGTATGTGGATAAGCTTAGGCGCCTATCCACCGTTGAAGAGAGCATTGGTGCTTAGTTCACCCACAGGAATGGTTTAGGCCACCCTAGTGTGTCCGGGGGTAGAAATTGTCATGGAAAGGTTTATATTCCTAGCAGATTTAGTCATGCTAACCTCCCAGACCTTGGATATTATACTAGGGATGGACTGGTTAGCTAGACACCAAGGAATATTAGATTGTGCCTTGAGGCAAGTTAAGTTGACCAAGTGCCCAAGACTGACCATTGTGGTAAAGGTGGACCGACCGTATCGATGGGGCCGAGAAATATATTATTGTGAAGATGTACCACTGGAAGGAATGATGGTGGTGCAAGACTATACTGAAGTCTTCCCGAGGAACCGCCCAGATGCCACCAAATAGAGATCTCGAGTTTGTTATCAACTTGAAGCTCGTGTCGCCCTATCTCTAAGAGACCATACAGGATGACCGTAGATGAGCTAGAAGAATTGAAGAAGCAACTTCATGAGTTACAAGACAAAGGTTTTATCAGGCCGAGTTCCTCACCTTGGGGATCCCCGGTAATCTTTGTGAAGAAGAAGGATGGCACCGCTAGGATGTGTGTAGACTATCGGGCTTTAAATGAAGTAACCATCAAGAATAAGTACCCACTGCCTAGGATTGATGACCTATTTGATCAGCTTGGGGGAGCCACAGTATTCTCCAAGATTGATTTGAGGTCGGTTTATCACCAGCTGAAGATTAGGCCAGAAGACATCCTGAAGACTGCCTTCACCACTAGATATGGGTGTATGCGAGTTCTGCTTATGTCTTTTGGGTTGACCAATGCCCACGCTTATTTCATGAATCTCATGAACAAGGTCTTCATGGATTACCCAGTTAAGTTTGTGGTAGTATTCATCGATGATATTCTCATCTATTCCAAAACCGCATGAGCGAGCATCTTTGAGCATCTACGCTTGGTACTAGAAAGGTCAAGGAACATCAACTCTATGCCAAATTCAGCATGTGTGAGTTACGGTTGCAGGACATCGCCTTCTGGGCATATTGTGTCTGCAGAAGGAGTGTCTGTTGACCCCGCCAAAATTGCTGCGATGAACGGATCGGCGGCAGCCTACCTCAGTCACTGAGGTAAGGAGCTTTCTTGGATTAGCAGGATACTACATGCGATTCATTGAGGGGTTCTCCCGAATTGCCAGACTAATGACTCAGTTGCTCAAGAAAGAGCCGGCATTTGGCTGGACCAAGGCATGTGAAGAGAGCTTTCAAGAACGAAGAAGAGATTGACTACTACCCTGTCTTTGGTTACGCCTGATGTGCGTCGAGACTTTGAAGTATCTTGCGATCGTCACATCAAGGGCTTGGGGTGTCTTGATGCAAGGAGGCAAGGTTGTGGCATATGCATCCGAGCGACTTAGCCTCATGAAGCCAACTACCCAACCCATGACTTGGGTTAGCCACGTGGTACATGCCACAAGATCTGGAGGCACTATCTCATTGGCAATCATTGTGATATCTACACAGAGCACAAGAGCCTCAAGTACTTCTTCACCCAGTGGCACCTTAACTTGAGGCAAAGAAGGTGGCTAGAGCTAATTAAAGATTATGACATGAGTGTCCACTACCACCCTGGAAAAGCTAACGTAGTGACGACGCCCGAGTCGAAGGCCTCATCGCAATAACCTTATGGTTCAGGAACACCAGCTGAACTATATAAAGAGCTGATAGCCCTGAACCTAGGGATCGTAGAAGAAGGAGCCCTAACCACCCTGGAAGATCAAACAAGTATTGAAGAAATGATAGAGGCTGCACAGAGAGGAGACCCAACTGTTTTGAGGTTGAAGAAATCAATGGAAGAAGGGAAGGCCCCTAAAATGACTCTGGACCATCAAGGAGTTCTAAAGTACGGAAACCGTATTTTCGTACCCCACCAAAAGGACCTTAAGGATCTGATGCTCCGGGAAGCCCATAGCTCCGCATATTCCCTTCATCCTGGGAGTACCAAAATGTACCAAGATATGAAGCAATACTACTGGTGGCCAGGTATGAAAAGGGACATTGCTGAGCACGTCGCCTGCTGTGATGTCTGTCAAAGAGTGAAGGCTGAACACCAAAGGCGGCGGGCCCTCGTGACTGACCCGCAAATACCTCAATGGAAATGGGAGGAAGTTGGCATGGACTTCATCACCGGATTCCATAAGCGAAGTCGCTATGACTCGATCGGGTCATCGTTGATAGATTAACCAAAGTTGCCCATTTCATTCCCGTCAAAACAACGTACAAGGGAGATAAGTTAATGAAATTGTACATGTCCCGATAGTGTGCTGCATCGGCGCACCAAAGCGAATTGTTTCAGATCGAGGTTCCCAATTTACCTCACATTTTTGGGCAAGTCTGCATGAAGCTCTAGGTACCCATTTAGATTTCAAGATCGCCTACCATCCTCGGGCGACGGACAAATGTAAAGAGTAAATCAAATATTAGAAGATATGCTCCGGGCATGTGCACTAGACTTCTCGAAGGAATGGGATAAATGTATGCCCTATGCCGAGTTTGCCTACAACAACATCTACCAATCTAGCCTGAAGATGTCCCCCTTTGAAGCTCTATACGACAGAAAATGTCGGACCCCACCCATTGGTCCGGGTGGGAGAAAACTATGTGTTTGGTCCCAAACTACGAGGCAAGCGAAGAGAAAGTTCGTCTCGATTAGAGATCGATTCTTGGCACCCAATCCAGCGTAAGAGTTACTGTGATAAAGGAGAAGGCCCTAAGTTTTGAAGTTGGAGATCACGTGTACTTGAAGGTGTCACCCTTGCGTGGAGTCAAGAGATTTAAGGTCAAAGGCAAGCTCACCCGCTATGTTGGGCCATTCCTATTGTAGCCAAGAAGGAGAGGTTGCCTATCGCCAACCTTACCCCAAACCCATCGAAGTACACAATGTCTTCCATGTGTCCCAGCTGAAGAAGTGCTTGCGAGTCTTGGAAGACAAAGCCCCGTTAGAAGCAATCGAGCTCGAGAAGGACCTAACCTACAAAGAACGTCCCATCAAAATTCTGGACACAGTGGAAAAGAGAACCAGGACCCAATCCATTCGCTTGTGCAGAGTGCAGTGGAGTCACCATTCGAAGAAAGAAGCCACTTGGGAACGTGAAGATCAGCTGCGCAAAGATTACCCTGTGTTATTTTCTAGCTAAGCCAAATCTCGGGGTCGAGATTCTTTTAAGGGGGGTAGGTTTGTAACATCTTGAAAACTTAAAGGAACTGTAGAACAAAATGTTTTGAAATATTTTGTAATACATTGTGCTGAGTTGGGCTTTTGAAAATATTTTTCTAAAAAACTTCGGGGAAAAACCCACCTGTTTAATTAATAGAGAATTCTAAATTTGAATTCGAATCTGAAAAGATGATCCATAAAGAAAACTTCAAAAGTAACATGAATAGATTTTTCAAAGAACCAAAGACAGATTTAAATTAAGAAGTAAAAGTGGCATAAATGCGTGATGTAAAATTTTAGAAATAAGTAGGAAAAGTTAGATATATATATATATATATATATGTTTTACACAAAGTAAATATATCTCCACTTATAAAAGAAAAGAGGAGAAAAATAAAAAGGGAAAAAGAAAAGGAACCGGTTGTGGGCCCAAGAATTTTAAAGGTAAAACCACCTTGTTGGGAAATAATTTTCTTAAACCCAAAAATATCTCTAGGGATTTCTGTGAATTTTCTAGAATTTTTGGTGGTAATTTCATATTTTTCCGAGTTATATTATGCCCTAGCAATTCGAAATTCAAAATCAAAATAAAATCCAAACCCCGGCCGATGCGTGACGGATCGATCCGCCCACGCCGCCCGAACCGCCCACCCTCTCCTCGAGCCGACACGCGCAGCGTCCCCGGCGCCACGTCGCCATCTCGCGCCATCTCGGCCGACGGCGCGGTCCCCTTTCACTGCACCTCTCTCTCGACAAGCGGGCCCGCTGTCGTGCCGCTCCCTTTCTTCCTCCTCCTCCGCCCGACCCTCCGCCACGACTGGCGCGGCCGCTCTGCGGGAATCCCGCGAGGGGCAGCGGCATAGGAAGGACCACGCGCCGCCCACGACCCCGCATACACCCCGCCGCTCATGGCCGCCTGCCAACACCGCCGCGGCGATCACCCCCCCGCCCGGGGCCACGGGGCCTCCCTCGATCGGCTATAAAAGCCGTGGATGCGTCAAAAGGATCATTGTGCCACCCTCTGCATTTCCCAGTAGCACTGTGCCCCAAAAGCCGCGGATCGCGGCATCCTTGCTTCTTCCCAACTCGGCCGTCGGCCCTCTCCGCAATTCCACCGATTCTCACGTGGGAGCTCGATTCCTTGCTCCCACACCATCTCCGGATCGTCGCCAAGCTATTGCTGGCCTCACCCGAGCTTCTCGCCGGTTGTAGCTCGCCGGCACCATGAGCCCCCTCGAGCCGCCGCCGCACGACGCCGACCCACCTCCGGTGACCCCGCCCTCCTCGTCGTCACCATCGCCCGCCAAGCTCAAGATCGCATTTCACCACTTCCCGAACCTCGTCGGACCTCCCTCGCCGGCGACGGTCACCGCCTCCCTCGGCTCCGGACCCCTCTCGCCCGCCTCCTCGCGGCACACCTCAACAGTATTCTCAACCCTTATGGGTTGAGATGCGCTATGACCCGCCTGCTAGCGCCCCCCTCTTCCCCGGTTCCCTCGGCTGCGTTCGAGCCCCGCTCACGCAGCGCTGAGGTTGAGCCTTTCTTTATTTTTCCGTGACGGTGGGCCCCACTGTCGGATCGCAAGATACATCCGACCACCGACACCGGGACCCTTTGTGAGGGCCGCGCTGGGCGGGCGTGAGCCATCCGCTGGGCCCCACGTGTCGGCGCCACGCCTGAAGATCCACCGATGGGCCCCATCTGTCGATTTTATTATTTTGAGATTTGTTTAAACCGAAAACATTCAAATATGCATAACTTGCTCATTTTAACTCCAAATTTAGTGAAACCAATGTCTAAATTCATCTAAAATCAAGGGCTACCTAATGGAACCAGAACCAACATTTTGAAGCTTGTTTGAATTTTTATTGTGTTATTTGATTGTTGTGCTGATTTTTATCAAAATTTTCGCGCATATAAAAATTAGCTTTCGAGGCCCAAGAAGAGGAAGCTGCCGCTGCTGTAGAATTAGATATATGTCCATGTTCTCTTAGTTTGGTATGCCTATAATTATGTTGCAATGCATGTTAATTTCAGATTTTAGATATATGTCCATGTTCTCTTGGTTTAGTATGCCTCCTTTACAATATGCTTGACTATGTGATCCTTGTCACCCTAGTAAAAGTAATAATGCTACAACTCCTTTGAAAATAAGTCTATAATTATAAATGCCATGCTTAGAGTTGTTTAGGTAAACAGAGGTGTGAGAGCACCCTAGCATCTCTTATGAACTCGAGAAAAACATTATTGGGCGGTCATTGTGATGATGATGGTGTATGTTAGCGTAAGTATTTTCATCCTAAAAGAACCCCACATGCTTAATTATCTCAAGCGGATGATTGAGGGTGTGATTGTAGAGTGGGCCGTGATAGCCCAAAGAATTTTGTGGAAAGAGTGGTGCCGTGATAGCACGAATGAGATTGTGGGAGAACCGCCCAGATAACCATTAAGGACTGAATCTTGTGATGACCTCCCACGGTACAACAAGTACAACCACGTGCTTTGGCAAAGTGTAGGCGGGGCTAACTAATTTGCATTGACTTAGTAAGAGTTGCGTCGGTGTGAACACAAGCGGGTGAGGATGGCCACATCCTCCCACGTGATGGCGCAAGAGGGGCTTCGGAAGGGTGGTCGTGCAGGAGGAAGTGGAAACCTTAGCGGTCGTAACTCTGCTAGGAAAATGCATTGTAAAAGCCCTGTGATGGTCTACTCAACCGCATGGCTAAGGAATCGTGTGGGGCAATGAGCAGATCTATCTCATGTGGGTAAAGTGTACACACTCTGCAGAGTCAAAACTATTCGAATAGCCGTGCCCACGATCAAGGGCGGACATGGGAACTTAACTAGATATAGTTCTGTTTCGAAAACTTTGGGGATGGAAATGGAAAAGTGGAGGGCAGAGAAAGGCCCTTATTTGAATTGTCCTGGGTGTCGTCCCAGTGGTAAAGTAAGCGGTTATAACGTCAAGGCATGGTATGAGGAGCAGAGACCATGTAATGGTGGATGGTCTCTGACTCGATAGAAATAAATGTATATGTCATTGAGTATCATGTCTAAAATCCAACTGGCTAGGTCTTAGGGAACTTTAAGTATTATAGTTCAAAAAGCACATTTCTGCAAACAAAATAACCTGAGCCTTCCCTTGTTGAAAGCCTTGCATACTACCTACTGCATTCTGTGTGTTGACTTGCTGAGCACGGTGGTTAGTGTGCTCACTCTCGCAATACCAAAAATCCAGATTCGGGAGCTCAAGATCCTTATGCCTACGAGGAAGCACCTGCTACAGATGGAGGAGACCACGCCGAGAATTAGGACGAATAATTCGCACTTAGAACCTTAGGCATCTAGATTACAGGGTGCCATCCAAATATTACTAGAGCCCTAGTAATATTTGTATGACCACTTTGCCCTCGCCTTTGCTTGTGGTTTAAAGGCACCTTTGTTTCGCCTAGTTGTTAGACTTTTGTAATGTAAACATTTGGCCTGTCTGGCCCTACTGTAACAATTGCGCCCTTTTGATGGCCTAACTTCACCTATGCTATGTAATAATATTATGGCTTGATGTGAATTCATCGATGTATGAAATGATTCAGCAATGTATCAGTGTGCATTATCTATCGATCCGTGGAATAATGCGGTAAGGCATGAGAGATTCGGATTGAAAATCCGGTCTCGACATAAATGGGCATTGAGTGCCTCCTTCACTCCGCATTCACTCCTTCCGCTTCCCTCCTTAATCCCGCATTCACACCGCCGGCCGCTTCACGACCATCCTAATTTCGGCGAGCTCGTGCTCGGTCGTTCCCCTTCCCTCCGCCTATAAAAACCCCTCCCCGAGGATCCTCATGCGCCGCTCCCTCTTTCCCATCTGCCAATTTCCCCTCCCCGTGGCCGAGACGCCCTCGTGTCGTCTCCTTCGCCGAGCCTTGAAGGTCTTCCGTGAAATCGCCACGACTCAAACCGCCTCGCCTTGCGAGGCGCCATCAACGCCCTACTCATCGCCGCGGCGCGCACCTCCGTACCTCCTCCGAGCGAATCCACCACCGAGAGCCCCGTCGGCTGGGCCGTGCGCCGCCGCCGCCTTGTCGTCGCCGATCGCCTCCGGTCATCTTGAGCTCACCGCAGTACCGTGAACTCTCCTCGCCCCTCTCTTTTGCGCCGCCGGACGCCACCGCACCGCCGTCACCGGTGCCCTCGATTCACATGCGCCATTGCCGCTAGCCATGCCGCGTCGGCCCCGGGCGTCGTGGCGGCGCGCATGGCGCCGTGTGGCGCCCGGTGGCGCCACGTCGGCCCGGTTGCCTGTCGGCCGCAACCTCGCCGCGCCATCGTGGTCCGAGTCCACGCGGACCACGTCGATCTGTGAACCCACCCACCATAGACCCTACCCGACTATCGGTAATAAGATCTTTTTCAATGTAAAAATAATTCAGCCAAAAAAATAAAATTGATGCTGATGTCATAAATGGATTTTCAAGATAAAATAATTCGAAAATCGGTCTTTCTTTTCTTTAGTTTTAAACTTCCAAAAGCCCGTATTTCTTCATTTTAACTCCGATTTGACCCGTTCAAAGTTCTAAATTCTTCTAAAATCCTAAAACATCTATTTCTGGACGTTTTTGAATTTGGAATATTTTTGAATTTTGTTTGAATTTATTTGCTTTGGTTCTTCAAGTCTGATTACGGCGATCTAGGAGAGAATGACTACAACGATTCAAACCAGGTCTTCGATCAAGGAAAGTTACACCTTTGACCATATTGATCCCAACTTTTAAATTATTTATGTTGTTTTAAATTATTATGTATGCGTAATTTTATTTAAGACTAGTTTAAATTCAGTTTTGAACTCTAGTTATGCCTAATTTCTTTGGACAGCAAAACTTGATATTGAATACCATTACACCTTGTCAACCATAGAAAAAACCTAGTTAGTACATTAGCACTAACTAGAAGTTTCATAGAATTGCTTAGCCACGCTTAAAACATTATGGTTTGGGATAATCTTTCACATGAAAAGATAAACTTTAAAACTGAATTCTTGACGTTGGAGAGTCAGAAATGTTTATGAAATTATTTCTAAACAAAGTATAGAAACTTGGTTTAGACTTAGGCATATGATTAGAGTGGTGGGTGCTTGCTGGCATGCATTGTTGTTTGGTGATGCAATGTTGATTGCTAGGCACAAGGGGTATGTGGTTGGTGCCTAAGTCAGTAAAGTACCGATCTGTGAGCTACTATTGCAAAGCCCTGTCGTACTACCATAAATCTGGTATGGAACAGATCTAGCCGAATAATTTGTGAAGTTCCAACTTAATCTCGCTATAGGATGAATGTGGGCGCGGCGTAGGCTGTGATAAGTCTCACATGGCACAATAGGGGGCTTCAACATGTGGATTCATGTTGTGGTGAAACCTTAGTGGCGGCGTGATTATGTTGACAATAGATCATTGTAAAGGCCTTGTTATGATTTTCTTAGTCGCACGCCTACGAAAGTGTGTAGTGGGCGACATTATGAGATTATCATATCTTGTGGGTAAAGTTGTATATCCTCTGTAAAGTGTATAACCTATCCTAGATAGCCGTGCCCGCGGTTATGGGCAAGCTAAGTAAAGTTTTTCATGGATTAGACTTTATTTTTAAAATGGATTTTTAAAACCTTATGGATGGATGGAATCCATGAGAGATTTTGATAACCTTATGGATTAATGGAATCCATGAGAGATTTTGAAAATCGTATGGATGGATGGAATCCATACGAGTTCGTTTTGGAAAAGATGGTCCGAGTGGGGGCAGGATCGACTGCCGTTACCGAGGTGGCGTGGTGGAGTTCGGGTGAGCCTTTGGTGCCGGAGTGCCCCGAGTGGAAGGCCGGCGGGGTGCTTCTTGGAACGCTGTCGTGCCGCCCTCAGGAATCCCGGTGAGCCTCGCGGTGCGGGCTTCGTGCCCCAAGCTCTATACGCCGGGCTATATCCTGGTCGCCGTGGGTGGTGATGATACCTTGCTGGTCTGGAAGTTTATGCATAAAAAGTCGTGATGTGGGATTGTCCCGAAGGAATTGAGGGTTGGCCGCCCCAATATGGCGTTGTAAGGGTACGAAATGTCGACGACGTCGAAGGTGACGTCCTCGCTCCTCACGTTGTCGTCCCGGCTGAGTGAGACCTGCAGGCATATCTGGCCCAACGCCCCCAGCAACTGACCTCTGAGAGAGCGCTACGCACGTCGAGGTAGGTTATCCAGGGGATGCACAGCTAAAGTGATGCACGCCCTGGTGGGTCGCGCAGAAAGGCGCGATATCCAGGTGATGCGGTGCTAAAGCGATGCACTCCCTGGTGCGACGTGCGTGAAGGCTCGATATCCAAATAGTGCATCGCCACTGTTCCCCCACATTCAAAAATAGTGCCCACGGATAGCAGGCGCTTGCGGCGTATGCCGAGGGCGCCCAAGACGCGGAGGCGGGGGCGACACTCTGCTCCCCACCTTCAAAAATAGTGCCCGCGGATAGCGGGCGCTTGCGGCGTATGCCGAGGGCGCTGCGCACGCGGAGGCAGGGAGGCGACACTACTGTTCCCCCACCTTTAAAAAATAGTACCCGCGGATAGCGGGCTCTTGCAGCGTTGGCAGAGGGCGTTACACACGCGGAGGCAGGGAGGCGACACTGCCGTTCCCCAACCATCAAAAAGCGACCACCGCCAAGCGGCGGCGCTTGCGGTGTAGGTGGAGGGCGCTACGCACGTGGAGGCAGGGAGGCGACACTGCCGTTCCCCCACCTTCAAAAACAGTGCCCGCAGATAGCGGGCGCTTGCGGCGTATGCCGAGGGCGCTGCGCACGCGGAGGCAGGGAGCCGACACTACCGTTCCCCCACCTTCAAAAATAGTGCCTACGGAGAGCGGGCGCTTGCGGCGTAGGCCGAGGGCGCTACGCACACGGAGGCAGGGAGGCTGCACTGCCGTTACCCCACCTTCAAAAATAGTGCCCGCGGATAGCGGGCGCTTGCGGCGTAGGCCAAGGGCGCTAAAGCGACGCACTCCCTAGCGCAACGCACGCGGAGGTGCGATGTCCGGGTGCTGCGTCGCTAAAGCGAGTCAATCCCTGGTGTCTCAGCCATTGCGCAAGTTTTATACTCCATACAGTGCATGGGAACATCAACCACGTCTTATTTATACTCCGGAGAATACGTGTAGGGACAACATCCAAGCGTGCGTGGGATCCGCGTCTTGTTTATACTCGGTAGAGTGCGCAGGGACAACATCCACGTCTTGTTTGTACTCCGTAGAGTGCGCAGGGACAACATCCGTGTCTTATTTATACACCGGAGAGTACGCGTAGGGACAACACCCACGCGTGCGCAGGACATCCACGTCTTGTTTATACTTCGTAGAGTGCTCCACTAATCCTGCATGCAGTTAACTAACTTGCCGCTAATCCTCTTATTCCTCGAGACTCGATCGGTTGCTACTTGTCTTTTAACATACGATATGCCGATCACAAGCACCGACTAACTCGCATGCAAAACTTGGACTAACCACATCCTACATGACACACATGTATGCATCTACGGAGGATCAACGTGAACATATCACGAGCCTATCTACATGCAACTCATGCGAGACTAAAAATAATATGCAAGTCAGGATTAGTGCCAACAGAGGTCGGCGCCGAGATCTCGATGCCGCCGGCTCTTCATCCACGACACAAAGATTAGCCTCGTCTTCTTTCCTTTTGCTCCTGCACTCCGACACGTAATGCCCCATATTACTGCAGTTATAACACTTGATTAAGCCCTTATCACGTGTTCCCTAGCCTCCACTGCCGGTGTTGCTAGTGTTCTCTTGGCTTCCTCGGCCGCGTCTGCCTCGGCCATGGCCTCGTCCTCTTCCCCTTCCACGGTCAGAGTAAACGAACTGATGCCCTTTACTTCCGGATGGTGAGCTTCCACCAATTCCCTTCTGCCGAGCCTGCCACTCGGCATGTGTCAGCAGCAGCTGCCCATCAGAGCCATGCCGCCCTTTCTTCATATGCTTTCAATCTACCAATAGCCTCCTCAAAAGGCATTGTTGCCAAATCATAGAATTGCTCAATTCCGGCAACAATGTTGATAAATTTCTCAGAGACAGAATCAAGCAGTTTTTTCACAAGGGTGGCATCCTCAAGTGCAGTACCAAGAAGAGTATATCTACTAGCAATTGCAGTGAGCTTACCGGCAAATTCGTCGATGGTCTCTGTCTCTTTCATCCGCAACACGTCGAGTTCACTTTTCAACGTTTGCGACGGGCTTGCTTCACTCTTTCTGCTCCCAAGTACCTCAGCTTGAGGCTATCCCAGATTTCTTTGGACGTCTTCTTCTTGGTGATCTGCAACAAGACATCCTCAGGGACACTTTGCAGAAGATATGCCCGTGCCATCTTGTCCTTCCTTGCGTTAACTTGTGCTCCCTCTGCGGTTCCACTGCCTCCCATACTCCAAGTGCGTCGAGGATTGCCTCCATCCTGATCGCCCAGACCAGGTAGTTTTAGGGGGAAAGCATTGGCGGTTGGAACGACATCGAGCCGCCCTCTCTCGCCGCTTGCTGTGAACCTAGCGCCATCCTTGACGCGGAGCACCGATCTCTACACTGATGCTCTGATACCAGATGTTGGTTTCAGCCCAGAGTTCAGAGATCGCGCAAGTCTGAAGGTTTTGGGTAGTGAACAGTAAATTCAGAGAATGAAAATGGGAGTTCAGAGTTCTTCCGAAAAACAGTGATTGGGACAATATTTTCTCTGTATTCTGTTAACCCGAATACATGCAAAACAGACTTAATATAGTCTAACAAAAACAGGGAACGTGCAACCTCACGATCCACAAATATCGGATCTAAACGATCTCTCAAATTACAAGAAACTGAAATACTGCAGAATGGAAACTAACAAAACTGTTTAACTTTCTGAAACTTCAACTTCATGTCATCCAGGTGATCTAGCTTCGCGCCCTCCACGTCACTCATGCCTGGATTACAGCTCACAGCGCTCTCGGCGGCGCGGAGGCGAGCGGAGGTCGGAGGATGTCTGCGCGGTGGCGGCGGAGGCTTGCGCGGAGTACACCTCGCTGAGGACGTGCGAAGACCCGGAGCTCACTCTCGGCAGCGCGGAGACGAGCGGAGATCGGAGGAAGTTTGCGCGGCGACGCGGGTGCGAAGACGGGCGCGGAGGTGATGCTGCTGGCGACCGACGCGGAGTCTCGCGATGACCGAACCCCCGCTCCGCCCTCGCTCTGCACCTGCATCGCGTGCCTGGTCTTCACGTGGATGGTGGTCGCGTGCGCCTCATTGCCGCGCCCCTCCTCCTGCTCGATCCACGACGCACGGCTGGCGCCGATGATGTTTCTTGTACGCGACCATCAGCAGGCTGCGCTCCTCCACGGAGAGATTGTCGCCGGTGCCGGCCGCGCGCGCCAGGCGCTCCATGAACTCCACCGTTTCGTGCCGCTCCGCCTGCTCACTGGAGCGGAGATGGGTGCGGAGCCAACGGAGGCTAGGCGCGGCGTGCATGGATGGTTGTGCATGCGTGAGCCTCATGCATGCATGGAGCGATTGCGGCTTCATTTTGTTTCCGTAGAAAAAGACGCACAGAAACGGAAACAACCGGGAAGCCAGTACTATATGCATGGATGGACCACGTGCATGGATGGGTACGTAAACGAAAACTTGAGTGCATACGTGGATAAAGTTTGCGTATGCATGGACGATTGGACGTCCCTTGCTCTGTCGTGCGGAGAGGCTCGGCGCGGAGTGTAGACCTCACGGAGACGTGCGAAGGCCTGGAGCCCACCTTCGATAGCGCGGAGGCGACCGGCTAACTGCTCCGTACCCGGCAGAGGCCGTAGTCGCGCGGAGCCATCGTGCGGAGCCGCCGTATACGCGAATCCATTCATCGCGCGGAGCCGCCGTATATTTTACGCATGCATACGGAGTTAATGAACCAATGCATGCTGTGCTGTGAGCTCACGTAGAGTACATGCATGACTTCGGAAAGATCAGAGCTAGCTATGCATGCACGCATGCGCGTACACTTATGCATGCATTGGTGGATACGTAAGCTTTCTCAAGGCGTACCGCACCGGCCACGGCCAGTGACAGTTCAAGCAGCTCGGCATGGAGCCCAAGCGGAGCGCCACGTCGCTCGCGGAGCCAAGGTCGAAGGACGATGAGGACGCGCGGAGCCGACGGTGCACAGTGGGCCTCAACGCCATGCGAAGCCCACCTCTAGTGCAGAGGGTAGCACGGAGGCGGAGGCGGAGGCGGAGGCGTGGGGTGATTTCTTTGAAAAAAGTATTTTCAGAAATTAAAAGTGTATGAAATATAAATTAGATTGAACCCAAATCAAATTTAGAGACACTACTACAGAAAGCCTAATACTAGACGGCCAATCACAGACGGTTTGACAAAACCGTCTCTGACCTACACTAACACAGACGGTTTTAATTTGGACACCGTCTGTGTAGGCGGCGTCAGAGAAGATGAGTATCACAGACGGTTGTTACTTATGAACCGTCGTGATACTAAAAATATCACAGACGGTGCGATTAAAACCGTCGTGATAATCTGAATTATCACGACGGTTTGTAATAAAAACCGTCATCATAGTAACAACCAATCAAATTAAATGCAGACAGGGATCACAAATAAAGGCAAATTTATTAATTTCAATTCGAGGCAAATTTATTACAAAAGTCGCTGAGATAAAGAGATTGCCAGATTCTAATCTTCTGGGCTTCGTACGCTTCTTCTTCAACTTTGGGACTTGGAGGAGCGCCCGCTAAGTTCTCGAACGCCGTTAAGATTGTCCTTGTCCTCAGCACTTCCTCCTCCAGCATTGGCAAATGATCGATGGCGTCGTCATAAGCTCGTAGAGGATAGCATTATAAGATTCCTCGAATCTGCCGTTTAGAGCGGCAATGCTATCCATCAATCTCTCTATTGCCACAAATGCTTCCTCCGCTTTGTGCACATTGTAGAGAAGAACGAGGTTAAGGCGGTTTCCCTTTCCGGCGACAAGAAAATACCTCCGTCGACGGCAGATGATGAGGTCGGTGACGGATGGGCGAGTCGAGGAGGAGAGCGGGCGTGGCGGAGGAGCTGCTCTAGACGTGGATTATTGGCACTGTAAGATTACGGCCGAACAACTCATGATGGATAGATGAGAGGAAGGAGATGATCAGAAGAACAGCACTAAAATCCATATTAATTGGTAGCTAGTAAGAACAGTACGTAGGAGATATGATCACAAGAACATCACAGATGAGAGTGTACGTATGTAGAAGACCCTGGCACGCATATTTAACCTTCAGCACAGACGGTTCGTATACCAAACATTAATGAAATAGACGCTTCGTATAACGAAGGAGATATTTTACACGAAACACAAGAGATACGTTCTGACTTTTCATTATCACAGCTGGTTATCGCAGACGGTTTTGAATAAACAACCGTGCGTGTTGGCGCGCCATGAGACGGTTTTGAATAAACAATCGTCGTAAAAGTAGTTTTCACGCACGGGTTTAATATAAAACCGCTCTGCGATAACCAACTTTAAAACCCGTCTGTGAAAATGCCACAAAGCATTTAATGCGCTGCTCAGGCCGCCTCGTCTTCATTTCGATCCAGATCTATAGCCACCGCTACGATTTCGAGCCGATTAATTTGGTGGGAAGAGATGAGATTGAGCTTTGAAGATTCATTCATACTTTTCCGGTAGCTCTAGATATGGTTAGTAAGGAAATTTGTTTTTTCTTTAATTGCATTACAATTTAGATCTAAGTAATTGGTGAGTGTTATTGAGCTAGCAAATTAAGCCTAAATATAATACATGTGGCGGTATATATATTTAGTAATAATTAGTTAATCTAATTTTAATCTTGAGTTGTTATATATGTACGTAACGAGGGACCGAAGTTGGATGTATGCATGAGTCGTGTGAGTGAAGAGTATATTAATGGCGTATCCGCTTTTACAAGAGCCGCCGAGGAGGATATGTTGAATAAGGGGTGAAATATATGTATTGTCCATGCTACCGATCATGCGAAATTTAAAGATGTTTAAGAACCTAGGGCAAATTGAAGCGCACTTGATTCTAAGGGTTTCAAAAAGGGTTATACGTGTTGGACCAGTCATGGCGAAGTGAATGATCATATACCGCGGATGACATCGCCAAATGAAGTGAATAATATGCCACCGGATGACATCACGGTGAAGTGAATGACATCTCACGGATGATGATCTTGATAGGTTGCACGATGATAATCTGGATCGGATGCTTGCGATGTAGAAGAGAACTATGATCGAGAGAGTATGTTAAATTCGGGCTTGATGGAGGACTCGGAGAAACCTTTGTCACGTCTTTGCAAGTACATGAGGTTGTCGATCGTGCTTGAACTGTTGAAATTGAAGGCGAGCAACGGTTGGTCCGACAAGAGTTTCACGGCCGCTAGGTCTTTTTAGCGGACATGCTTCCGGAGGGAAATGAGTTACCTAAAACTACGTATAAAGCCAAGAAGGTTCTTTGTCCGTTGGGAATAGAAGTAGAAAGAATACATGCATGTCCGAACGACTGTATCTTATACCGTAAAAAGTATGCAAACATGCATGTATGTCCAGTGTACAACGCATGCCGATACAAATGTAACAATCAATCAGATGACGGCGAGAGAACAGAGGCGAAGAAAGGACCTCCTGCTAAGGTGGCATGGTATTTTCCTATAATTCCCCGTTTGAAAAGGTTTTTTGCAAATCCAAGGAGGCAAAACTGCTGCGTTGGCACTCGGAGGAGCGCAAGAAGGATGGAATGGTAAGACACATTGCTGATTCCGTCCAGTGGAGAAACATCGATAGGAGTTTCGAGACTTTGGTGCGAACCAAGGAATGTAAGGTTTGACCGAGTACATATGGAATGAATCTTTTCGAGCATGAGCACCGACATAGCACATGGCCGTGACTCTCTCATCTATAACCTTCCTCCTTGGTTGTGTGTGAAGCGAAAGTATATTTTGTTTGTCGATACTTATCCAAGGGCCAAAGCAACCGGGAATGATATCGATGTGTACCTAGCACCGTTGGTAGAAGATCTAAAAGTCTTGTGGAGCGAAGGGGCATGCAGGTATGGGATGCATACAAGCGAGAGAATTTCACTTTGCGCTCCTTATTGTTCTCGCACCATAAACGATTATCCCGCCTTGCTAACCTATCGGGCCGGTACAAAAGGTGCCAAAGCTTGTACCCACGTTTAGATGATACCGAGAGTGTGTGGTGAGACACTCACGCAAAATGGTCTACATGCGTCACCGCCGGTTCCTTGGAGGGCTCACCCATACCGCAAGATGAAGAAACAATTTGACAGAGAGAAGGAAGACGGTTCACTCCAAGGCATTTAAGGGGACACGAGGTTTATGATATGATTAAGGATTTAGATGTTGTCCTCGGAAAGGGACGTAAAATGAGGGCTCATGAGAAGAACACCTGGAAGAAGATATCAATATTTTGGGACTTACCTTATTGGAAGTACCTAGATGTTCGACACTTGCATCGACGTCATGCACGTGAAAAGAATGTATGTGACACTTGATTGGTCTCTTCTCAACATTCGTGACAAAACAAAGGGCGGCGTCAACGACGACTTGACTCGGTGATATGGACATCGGGCCCGAGTTAGCACCGACAAGAATGATAATGGACGAACGTACCTTCCCCTGCGTGTTACTGATCTGTCCAAGGCCGAGAGAACAGAATCGTGCGGTGCTTGCATGGTGTGAAAGTTCCGTTTGGTTACTCCGGCAACGTGAAGAAACTTGTTTCGATGCAAGATTTGAAGTTAAATGGCATGAAGTCTCATGATTGTCATGTGCTGATGACACAGATGCTCCCTATTGCAATTAGAAATATTTTGCCGATCAAAGTACGAGACAATCATCAAGCTATGTTATTTCTTTAACACAATTGCCCGAAGGTCATCGATCCCAAGGACTAGATGCTCTACAGACGAGGTGGTGATGACTCTATGTCATCTTGAAATGTATTTCTCTCCTTCGTTTTCGATATCATGGTACATCTCATTGTTCACGTTGTGTGGGAGATAAAATGTGGGGCCCGTATTCCTCGTAGCATGTACCCATTTGAGAGGTTCATGGAATTCTCAAGTCCCACGTGCGGAATCGATCTCGGCGGAGGGCGGCATTGTCGAAGGTTATGCAAGCGAAGAGGTCATTGAGTTTTGTGTCGATTATATGGCTCGAGACTCAACCGATAGGTGTGCCTCAATCTCGTCATGAGGGAGGTCAAGGGTATCGGAACTATCGGAAGGAAAGCAATCACTGCAGATATGGACACGATACTCAAGCCCATTTCACGATCTTGCAACACATGACCAAGTGGCGCCTTATGTCGACCAAGACAAGAATGTGCTTGACAACAAAATCCGGAGCGGTAGGATGTTTGGATCGAGAGGCAACATAACGGTCAGTTCAACCAATGGTTGAAGAAGCAAATCGCTAGGAGCTCGCCAAGTGAGACGACATGGTTGGCAAAAGGGCCAACATTTACATTGTGACATGGAAGGATATGACATAAATGGGTACACATTCTATCTGCAGCCTCGGGATGTAAAGAGCACAAACCGAGCAGTGGTGTCCGCATAGATGCGATCAAGACCGATGGGCGAGAAACTTCGTCTTGTGGGTTCATAGAAGAGATTTGGGAGCTCGACTCACGTGGTTTCAAGATCCCTTATTTCATTTGCCGTTGGGTGCATCTCCCACGGTGAAGGTTGACAAGCACGGTGTCACTACCGTGGACCTCCAACGTGTCGGGTACAAAGGCGAACCATTCGTGCTCGCCAACCAAGTTGTTCAAGTTTTCTATGTAACCGACCGGCAAATAAGAAACGCCATGTAGTTCTTCATGGAAAAGGAGAATTGTCGGAGTAGAGAATGTAGTGGACGAGGAAGAATACAATCAATTTGACGAGTTACCTCCTTTTGAAATGGCATAAGGGTCGACGACGAACAACGTGTGAAACTAGTTACGTCGCATTGATCATCATTAAGGGCTCATTTTAAAGGAAATAAGCAAGTACAATGAGAATGAGCTTCATATATGTGGGCATTTGCATATATGTATATAACAACGCATTTGTGTGATGTATATGTGAAAATATGTGATGTAGTCAATTTTGAGAATGAGAAAATATGTAAAGAAATATATTGTGTGAATGTCACGGTTGGTGTTGTATATGAATGCAACCGGTTGGTGTTGTATATGAATGCGCATAAGTCGTTGGTGGTTGATCATGAATGCGGATGGTTGGTATTTGTCCGAAGAAATACGATCGGTTATCTCGCACGGTTCTACACTTATAACCGTCGTGATATAAATATCACGACAGTTCTACACTTATAACCGCTCGTGATAGTATAATATCGTGACGGTTGCAATTTATAACCGTCGTGATATTGATATCACGATCGGTTCTCGTGTAGAACCGTGCGTGATAATCCTCCCTATAATAGTCTCCGCTAGGGTTTTCCGCGCCGTATGCCGCAGCTTATATTCTACATCTAAATCCCGATCTGTCTGCCGCCTCCGCCACCCCGAGCCCTCGCCGCCGCCACCCGAGCCCTCGCGTTCGAAGACCGACGCTCGGCTCGCCTCACGCCCGACGCCTCGTCTCGCCCGCCTCCCGAGCCCTCGCCGGCCGCCACCCCGAGCCGTCCGCATTCGAGACCGTCGCCGGCTCGCCCACGCCTAGCCGTCCTCCGGTCGCCTCCGGCCACCTCTCAGAGCCCTCGCGGCCGCCGCCTCCCGAGCCCTCGCCCGCCGCCTCCCCGACGCATAAGTACTAAGGTAACCTTGTGATGCTATGATTTGCTTCATGTTAGAACTCCAAATCCCTGCAAATGTTAGAAAACACACTAGGAACTACTCACTCGTGCAAATGTCAGTTCATGTGCTCCTATTCAACTTATTTTTCAACTAGCTGATGAGTACATGGCTTGCTCATATGATACTATGATTTGCTCATGACTAAAAGCAAGGTGTTTCCTGTATGGCCACATAGAACTTTGTTTAGAGACATTATAGTAATAATATATGCGGATAGACCTTCAAAGTGCATGAAGCAAGTGGTACACTCCAAAGTATCGGATTCAATGAACTTGATACACCGGTTTGTGCCATTTGCATCATAGCCCTCGCCGCCTCCCTCTACTCCTCTCTCTCTTCCAATTCAATATGATCACTTATTTTATCCTTATAGACCCACCAATTGAGCAACATGTCATCCGCGATTCTTCAACACCATCGTCGGAGGCGTCCGCCCAACATCAAGACGCCAAGGAAGAGGGCTATCAAAGAAGCACGAGGGCCGATTTACCATCACAAATGGTCGATGCATCCGAGTCCCTCTCCTTCCTCACAAAGCGATAAGTGCATTCGAACATTGATCGAAATAGTTGCACGACAGCGAATTGAGATCACATTCAATTTGTGGAAGAACGTTCCTGAGACTCGAAAACGTGAGCTGTGGACCGAAATTTTGGTATCGTTCGAGATCCCAGAAGAACACCAAGACGCCGTGCAAAGACAAACCTAGCTAGCAGCGTGCAAAGCATGGAAGAACTTCAAGAGCACGCTTGTCAAGAAATACGTGGAGACGGACGAAACGTCTATTTATAAATACCCATTCCTGGAACCACAATGGGAAGAGTTCAAGGCGATGAAGACAACTGAAGATTTCAAAAGTACAAGTGTGGCGCATAAGGCCCTCCAAGCAAAAAACACACACCCCACAGACTTGGCACACCGGGTATGAGGGTAAAATCCGCAGATGGAGGACGAGAGGATGACTTGGCATTAACAGACATCGCCCGCCATTTTCCAATATCCCTGATGAGCGCTCGAAATTGATTAGAGCAAGGTCATCTACAACGACAGCGGGGGACGTCTCCTTTCGAAACTCTGCAGACCAGCAAGTGTCCCAGCGTCTGGTAAGATATCAATCGAAGTGCGTAGCTTGTAATTACTCCAGAACTTCGTATGAATTGAAATGACATGTCGTACTCTTGCAGGAAGAGCTGAGTTTTGAATCTACCATGGGATCATTCCATGGAACAAGGGAGAATGATATGCTCTCCGTGGCCCTAGGAAACAAGGAGCACCCGGGCCGTACGAGAGGCCTTGGGCTTTACGTTCCTTGTAAACATGGTTTCCAAGATGACTCCGAAATGTATTGGCGTAAGAAGAGAACCAAAGCCGAGCGTGAGGAGCGGCTACGAGAAGAGTTCAAGGCAACTCTTAGAGAGGAGATAATGGATGAGTGGTGATGTAATCGAGATGAGGTGCGAAACAAGCAGAAAGTCGTGAGCCTCGCCGCTCCGTGGTAGCTAGCCCGCATAACCGTCCGAGTAGTTGCGTGTCCAATCCGACGGAAAGCGTGGCCAGATTTCTGTGGACAACATCCAGGTAAAAATTATTATCTCTCCAATGCTTGCTCCATTCATAGACATATTGGAGTAGCTAATTTTGTATCATTATGTAGGAGCCTCGGCGTGTGCTCCAAGTGAGATGTGCCTCCGTTCCTTGTCTGCTTGGGGCCGGGCATATCGATCAGTATCGGGGCGGGTGCACGGTCAACCTTAGCGCCAGCTACACAAAAGTTAATGTGGATGTTGTACATGCCAATTTTGAGGTCGTCCCGCTCTCAAGGCCCCCAACGACGAGATCGTGACTCTAGGGCAGGCCATCGAACATTCATCCAAAGGCCCAAATGCGACATCTCCTCGAGGCTTCTTCACCGTGGCGGACCGGAAGGCAAAGACGAACCGAGCTACAAGCTGGCGGTGTTATCTCCACAACGGCAAGACGAACCGAGCTAGCGATGATGCTATCTCCACAATGGCAAAGACGAACCGAGCTAGCGATGATGTTATCTCCACAACGGCGGACGAACCGTAGCTAGCGATGGTGCTATCTCCACAACGGCGGACGAACCGAGCTAGCGATGGTGCTATCTCCACAACGGCAAGACGAACCGTAGCTAGCGATGGTGCTATCTCCACAACGGCAAAGACGAACCGAGCTAGCGCGGTGCTATCTCCACGGGTGCTATTCTCGCCAAAGCAACTTGTAGCGTCGAACCATTACGGTGCGTCTCACCATAAAGTCAACCTAGAGTCGAGGCGTTGGCAAGGGCAAATCAAAGATGAAGGATGATGACGATCCCGTACACCGCCATTGTCTCGCAAATTGTGCTAGACGAGCCGATGATATTCCCGCAAGAGCAACTTGTAACCCTAGGACTTGGTTGCCAAACATTACACAATTGGTATATGCAGCAGTCAATAGGCCGAGGCGTAACGGCGCTCGGTATCATCACAAATTCAAGCGGGAACATTTCCGGACGAAGTTCGTGATTGTGTCTTCGTGGTGACCTTTGACGATATATTTGATCTTTTCACGCTCAACACTCTCGACGCCTCACTGTTCGATCTCGGATGTTTGTAAGTCTGTACAATTACGGTCTCTGCTCACGCCATACCGATATATGTCACAATTTGTTGCTTCTCCGTATATATATAGATTCATGCCGACCGCTAGATCATCGAAATTACCAATTGGTTTCTGGACCCACGCTGGTCGCCATTGATACCATCAACGAGGATGCATCCTTCGTCGAGAGCTACATTACAACAACACCGCCGGCTCACCACGATAAGGATTTTGTTCTTATGCCATACAATGAGCACTTCCATTGGATTTTAATTGTAATTATACCAAAATGAAACAAGGCTATATACCTTGATTCTTTAAGTAAGAACAAATCCAAGTACACAGCTATCGCCGAAATACTCGATAGGTAAGTACATTGTACATTGCACCCTTTTTTCCTTCCGAATGACTAATCTAACTTTTTCGAATAACGAAGGTCGTTCACCGCATACATTCAACAAACACATGGCTCGACGACGGGGCCAAGCCCTTGAAATATTCTCGCAATTTTCGGTATTCACTAGCTACACATTAATTAATCCTATACAACACTTAGCGATAATGCCTTCGATTTAACACATTCTATTTTTGCGGTGCCACCGGCGAACCAAGACAACACGTGTGGATACTACGTGTGCCACCATATGAGACTACTCCTCGATTCCTCAAGATTAGCAATTCTAAGGTTTGTCAATCTTCCCACATTCATTTCATACTTGTCACGTTATATATGTAAGCGCGTTGATTTTCCTATCGACAGGCTGCGTCCATCCCTACATGTGCATTGAAACAGCCAGACTTTGCAAAAATTCGAGGAGAGTTCGCTTGGTTTTTGTGCGATAAAGTCATCAAATCCAATGGAGAGTTCTATCTGCAAGACCGTAATTGTGAATTTGTTAATGGATATTAATATCATTTCAATTAATTCATTTGCGAAATGGATGCTTTATGTTTGTGAATGAAATGTGATGTGAATGAAGTGTGATATGTTTGTCAAATGAATTGAGATCTGAATTGTATGTATACATATACCGCTCATCCGCTTGTTTCGAGGGCATGGCTAGCATTTCACGAGGTTAGCCAATAAGCAAGTAGATTTAGGGTAGAAGGAACATCACGCACGGTTTGTAGCTACAAACCGCTCGTGATATTCAATATCACGACGGTTGTTCGACAACCGCCCGTGATAACCTTCGATTATCATCGACCCATAAATTCAGATGGTTCACAAAACCGCCTGTGATGACGTTTTTGAACCGTCTGTGATGACGTTTTTGAGCCGTCTGTGATGACGTTTTTGAACCGTCTGTGATGACATGTGGGGATATTTTCAGTGAGCCATACCTCGACTCCATTCACCCATGCCTCCGCATGCATGTAAGCAAGCTCATGTGCACCCCCTTTTTGTAGCTTGTCTTTTGTCAGATTACGCTGTCGCCGAGAACCTCTGCGCCATCGGCAGAGTCTCCGATGCCAGCCTCCTCCGTTCCTGCTCAAGCATCGCCCTCACCTGCCGCGAGCTCCTCCTTCCTCATAGAGTATGTGAAGTCTAAAACAGAACTAAAGTAGTCAAATTCAAAAAAAGAACTAAAGCAACAAAGTCGAAAAGAGAACTAAAGTAATTAAACTCGAAAAGAAAATAATAGTAGTCGAAGTTCAGAAGAGAACCGCAGCAGTCGAGGTCAAAATCTTCAACCGGTGCTGGTGTCAAAATCTTCAACAATAGCCAGAGTTGAAATCTTTGACCATAGCTAGTGTCGAAATCTTCGACAGCTGCTGGTGTCAAAATCTTTGACCGTAGCCAAATTCGAAATCTTTACCCACAGCTGGAATTGAAATATTTGACCATTGCTAGAGTCAAAATCTTTGACCATAGCCAGAGTCAAAATCTTTGACCATAGTCGGTGTCAAAATCTTCGACTGGAGCTGGACTCGAAATATTTGACCATAGTTAGAGTCGAAATGATCGACTACTACCGAAGTTGAGACCTTCGACCGCTGCCAGAGTCGAGACCTTCGACTATAGTAGCCGTAACCTCCGACTACTAATCGTAGTCGTAACTTTTGACTGCTAACAATAGTCGTAATCTCTGATTCCACGAGTGGTACTCAGTGAATAGTAACGACAACACAAAAGCCACCGAATAGTATTAGAAGTCGTAAAATGCATTGTAGCAACCGAAGAGTATTAGAATTCGTAAAATGCACTGTAGGAACCGAAGAGTGTTAGAACTCACAAAAAGAGTACTGTACTAACTAAGAAAATATAATTCAAACTGAGCCGAAACTCAAACACTTATAACTTTTGCATACGAACTCCAAATTAGTGATCCTTGTTTTTAAATTTTTCTAAAATCATGATCTTTCTACATATGCAAAAATATTTAAGTTTTTTATCTGTTAAAATTATTTGGCTCTTATTTGCATTTATCTGGATTTTATCGATTAGACGACGTTGTGCCGGACAACTTCGAGAACGCACCTAAAACATTCTTTGAATAACAAGAGCAAGGCAAGCACTCTCTTTAACCAAGTTGATCCCAATATTTCAATAATTATATATTGTTTGCAAAATCTATTATATATACGTGTATGTTTCGTTAAAATTGCTATACTATGAGTATTGGTAGTTACAACTACTCGTATGCATTGAACATCCCTTGTAGACTTGATATCCCCACATGTTGTAACCTTTAACACATGGTTAGACATATCTAATATCAAATTTTGGGTATATTATATTGAGTACATGTTTTAGATGCTTAGCAATGCACTAGTTTCTACTAAGTTTGGGCTTTCAAAAAAAAATTCATGTGGACTTGATGGTTTTAAAATGTTAGACTAGAGTAGGAACTACTGTTAGTTTGGTATAAAACAAAACAAAAAAACCTAGTTTTTGGGAGCGGGTGAGTTATATGATAAACTATTAAATGTGAGGAGGAATCTCGTATGTAGATAGGGGGAGATTCTCGCCCGGGTTAATTAAGGACCGAATGATGTTGCCTCATATCTAAGTCACATCGTACAACCACATGTGCTATATGAACTCTAGCTTTAGCCGATTAAGTTGTCTAGGTCTAGCCTTGCAATGTGGTAGGCATAGATGTAGTAAGGACATTCCGAGTGAAGGTTTGCTCGTAGGGGCTCCCTTCACCAAGGTGTTAGGACCAAAGCTTGCTAAAACAACGATGAATGCCCACTTGGGGGACAGATCAAAGTGAGGGTCTTTGCTTAGGGGATGGACCTAAGTAAGGATTCGAATGCTCTCTTAGGGGATGGACCTAAGTAAGGATTCGAATGCTCTCTTAGGGGATGGACCTAAAAAAGGTTCGATGTGGTGCAAGGTTAAGACTAGATGACCTAAAGGCTATATGATAATCACTTTCATCGCATGCCCAAGGAAGCATATAATGGAAAATAGTATAATTGATTATCTCGTGTTGGTAAAGTTGTACAACCTTTGCAGAATGTTAAAAAATATTTAAATAATTGTGCTCACAGTCATGAGCATGTTTAGAAGTAGTCACAATGGGTATAGTTTTTCTTTTCAAAACTACTTTGAGAGACCATGTAAGAGGTGCTCCCATGTTTGTGATGAACAATTGACGCGTGTTCTGAAAGTTTGAGTTTGATTTGATTGGTTTGTGCGTGAGTTTGCGAGTAATGCAAATGTTGATTCCAGTATCTCGAGCAGTGCTATGTGATATATTTTCTTATCTGTGATGGCTGCAGAGGCACGAGATGACCGGACTAGGCATAGGCAGTGCTGAGGTCGGAGCGGTCGGGATGTGCCGAAGATGGCGAGACTCGAGGTGGTTGCGAGGTTTGGACGGCAAGAAACGAGGAAGCTTCCCGGAAGGTGCAGCGAGGGCATTGTGGTAAATCAAGGCTACAAAGCGAAGCGGATTCTGCTCGAGTTAGTGGATAAAGAACAGAAGTTGTTGGCGCTAATGGGTAAAGTGTGCTTGTGAACCCATTAGTGGAGACTATAAAAGAAGAGGGAGAGGCATGATAGCAAAGTAGTAGTTAGGGTTTTTGCTTTGTGCTTTTCCTTTTTCTTTGTGCTGTTGGTGAGTTGGTGGGAGCAACAGAGGTTATTCCTCTCTGGTCTCCCATGTTTGTGTGAGTGTGTACTTGAGTTCTTGATTTTTCAATCGCGTATGGGGCCATAGATTGGGATGAACTAATTGTAGCAACTCATGTAATCATCCATCTGTTTGTATCAATCGAGAAATCATTTTGAGATGCTTTTGATTTTTATCTTATTCTCTGTCTCCTTGCGTTTTAGCATTTCTTGCAATTCTTTGTCGATTTCTTGATTCTCTAGCTGCTGGATGTTTATGCTTTGAACTGGGAATACTCTCAAGGTCTCTTGATCATTCCATTTTCGAGAGCAACGAGCAGAATCAGAAAGTCTTTTCTCCTCCCAAATCTGGCGCACAAAGTGGCCCTGTTCGTGCTGTTTTAGGCTTAAGAGTCAGGGGCTATGTGTCCTTTTGATTTTCTCGAGGAATCTTGAAATTGGAGTTTGGCTAATTCTTCTGAGATCATTTTCTTACTATCTTCAAAGTTTTCTAAGCCAAGAATCCAAGAATATTGCAAATTTCTCAGTTTCTGATTCTGCTGTCGCCTGATTTCTTCGTGCGGTACTACCGCTCGTTCAACGTCGGTACTACCGCTCAGCAAAGGCGGTACTACCGCTTGGCTCAGCAGTACTATCGTTAAACGGTACTACCGCTCCTCACAGCGGTATTATCGCTTGTGCGCATACCAGCTCTGAATCTGTTTTTCTGGACTGTTTCTCTCTGGATCTGGTTTTTGCTCATTCTGTGACTTCCAGTGAGCGCATATCTTCTGTCTTCATAGCTTCTATAGCTATTGGAGAAGAAGCATAGGTGTGGATACTCGGGGCGGATTTGAAGGCACCATTCACCCCTCTATTGCCGATTCGGTCCTACAATTGGTATCGAGCGGTTAGCTCTTCCTCGTAGATCTTAACCGGTCTCTAGAGCCATAGCAACGGACAAGTATTCAACCAAGCCTCCGATTTTTTATGGCATCGATTATCCCTTCTGGAAGAGTCGGATGGAGACCTACATCCAGGCTCAGGGCTATACCATCTGGAGGAAGGTCAAGACCCGATATGTGTGATGCGCTCAAAGAGATCTCCTATTATTCTTGCCGATGAGAACATCAATGCCGGAAACATGGCCGATGTTGAGGTGAATGCTAAGGCGAGGAACATCATATTTCAGGGTCAGAGCAGAAGCAAGTTCAATCGCATCTCTCATCTCACGTCGGCCTTCGACATCTAGGTGACCCTCGATGCATACCATGAGGCACCACCCAGATTAAGACAGTACGACAGGACTAGTTCAAGTGAGATTACAACAAGTTTGAAATGCTCGCTTGAGAGTCCCTTGATGAGTGTTTTACAAGGTTTCATAAGATTCTAAGCAGTCTCCAAGCGGTCGGTCTCACATACCTCGACTCGGACAACGCTCGACAGATGCTCGTGGCTCTGGATCTGCGTGTTTGGGAGATGAAGGTGATCACTATCAAGGACTCGACCGATCTTTCAACCCTGACTTTTGACGCGTTGTACTCACACCTCAAAACTCACGAGATCGACATAGTCTCTCGTAGGTTGAAGTCGCAGTCGATGGCCCTAGTCACCGATCCCAATCCTGCTTCTGGTGTTTTCTCTGGTAATGCTACTGGTTTTTCCCTAGCTGCTCTTTGTGAAGTAATCGATGATCAATTAGAGTAGCTACTAGAGGACCAGTTAGCCCTTTTAGCTAGAAAGTTCTCCCATGTATACAAGAGAGTGAGAGATGAAGAGGTGGGTTGATTATCTCGCTTTGAGTGTGGTGGCCCCAACCACATTCGGAAGAATTGCCCCAAGCTGGAGAAGGGCAAGAACGACTACGACGGCGTGAGCAAGAACGACTACTTTGATAAGAACCGCAACAAGAAGCCTCCAGCTCATGCCCAAGGCAAGAAGAAGTTCCGCAACCTTGGGAAGGCCAAGAAGCTCTTCCACCGCGTCCTCACCGCCTTCGACGACATCGACTTCAGCGATGTGGAGGGGTGGAGTGATGACAATGGAAATAACGATTAAGAACCCAAGGACGGCGATGACTTCATCGGCATGTGCTTCATGGCCAAAGAGACCAACGTCAGCGACGACGAACTCTACACCAAAACCGATGAGGTTCGCCGGGCAGGGAAGGGAGAGGTTTGGCTCGTAGACTCCAGTTGTTCTCGACACATGACCGGAGACTCTCATTGGTTCTCTTCCTAGCCCCGAGCTCCGGTGATGAGACGATCACCTTCAGAGATGCCTCTTCTGGGCGTGTCATCACTAAAGGTACAATGCATGTTAATAAGTCTTTCATTTTAAAAGATGTTGCGTTGGTGAGTAAGCTGCAATACAATTTGCTCTCGGTTTCTCAGCTTACTGATGACGGTTTCGATGTGAGCTTTAAGAAAAATGCTTGTAAAATTCTTGATTCTTCGGGGAGTCTGGTTTGTGGGATTTCTAGATATGGGATGATCTTTCGTGCTGATCTTGTTGAGTCTTCTGGTGATTCTCTCAGGTGTTTAGTTACTTCTGAGTCCCGTGACCTCACCTTCGGGCATAGGAGACTTAGTCATATTGGATTTGACCATTTGACTCGAGTTAGCAGCCACGATCTCATTCGTGGTCTGCCTAAATTCAAGATGGTCAAAGATCTTGTTTGCGCTCCTTGCAAGACGCGGCAAGATGGTTGCCGCTTCACATCCTCCCATTCTGATGACTATGACCGATGCACCGTGACGGTGCTCCATATGGACACAGTTGGACCAACTAGAGTGCAGTCAACAGGAGGGAAGTGATATGTTCTTGTCGTGGTCGATGACTTCTCGAGGTACTCTTGGGTGTTTTTCTTAGCCTCGAAGGATGAGATATTTTCACATTTTCAGGGTCTTTTTAGTAGGCTTTCTGTTGAGCTCCTAGGTGCCTTACGAGCGATTTCACAATGGCACGGAGTTCAAGAATTCCTACTTTAAGAAGTTCTATGATGAGACAGGTGTAAAGCATCAGTTCTCTTCTCCGTATGTCCCACAACAAAATAGCGTCGTGGAGAGGAAGAACCGTACCTTGGTTGAGATGGCTAGGACGATGCTTGATGAATACTCTACACCTAGGAAGTTTTGGGCTGAGGCTATCGCCACCGCGTGCCATGTTTCGAACAGATTTTTTCTGAGGGCACACTTGCATCGCACTTCTTCTGAGTTGAGATATGGGCGAAAGCCCAGCGTCTCATATTTTCGTGTGTTTGGTTGCAAGTGCTTTATTCTGAAGTCTGAGAACCTAGATAAGTTCGAGTCACAATCTTGGGATGGGATTTTTCTGGGTTACTCAACTTCTTCGAGGGCATATAGGGTCTGGAACTGCGAGTCTAGTAAAATGGTAGAAACCTGTGAGGTGACTTTCGATGAGGCCAGTCCGGGGACTAGGCCCGATATCTCAGGTTCTTTAGAGCAGTCTGAGACCATCTTTGTAGATGATGAGGAGGATGGAGATGAGGGTTGTATACCTAATCCAGTTCTTCCTCCCCCTGAGGAGCCTCCTTCTTCTCTGCACTCGGGAGATCGCACCATTCCTTCCACATCTTTAGGAGCTAGTGACTCTGTTCCTACCTCATCAGCTCATGAGGTAGATGCCACTTCTTCTTCTCATCTAGGACCTCCCCGACATATCCAAAAAGACCATCTTTCAGAGCAGATAATAGGAGATCTCTTTGAGCGCATCACACGCTCAAAATCTGGCTTGTCGCTCTTCTGTCTCCACTCTGCCTTCGTTGCCTCTTTCGAGCCCAAGGATATTGATCATGCATTTTCTGATGAGTCTTGGGTCAATGCCATGCATGAGGAGTTACAAAACTTTGAGAGGAACAATGTCTGGTCGCTTGTTGAGCCCCTAGAGGTCATAATGTCATAGGTACCAAGTGGGTGTTCAAAAACAAGCGGTATGGATGGGGTTGTCATTTGAAACAAGGCTAGATTGGTAGCTCAGGGCTTCTTCCAGATTGAGGGTCTAGATTTTGAGAAGACCTTTGCCCCTGTAGCTAGGCTAGAGGCCATTAGGATCTTGCTTGCATTCGCGGCATCTAAGGGCTACAAGCTGTACCAGATGGATGTCAAGTGTGCCTTCCTCAATGGGTATATTGAGTAAGAGGTCTATGTTAGGCAACCTCTAGGTTTCGAGAACACCAAATACAAAAACCATGTCTATAAGCTTTCTAAAGCCCTGTATGGACTTAAGTAAGCCCCTAGAGCTTGGTATGAGAGGCTTAAGTCCTATCTGTTGAGTCATAGGTTTGAGATGGGTAAGGTGGACAAGACCTTGTTCATTCGTAGGCATGGCAATGACCTTCTACTCGTCCGTTTATGTGGTCGATATCATCTTTGGCGGCTCCTCTCATGCTCTTGTCTCCCAATTCTCCGATGTCATGAGTACAGAGTTTGAGATGAGCATGATGGGTGAGTTGAGCTTCTTTCTTGGATTCTAGATCAAGCAGACTCGGGAGGGTACTTTCTTGCATCAGGGCAAGTACACTCGTGACCTCCTGAGACGCTTTGACATGAGCGATGGCAAGCCGGTGTCAACTCCTATGCCTACCTCAGCTTCACTGGATCCAGATGAGGATGGCGAGCCAGTTGATCAGAAGGAATATCGCAGCATGATTGGCTCCCTCTTGCACCTCACTGTCTCGAGATCGGACATACACTTCTCCGTGTGTCTATGTGCTCGATTCCATGCTTCTCCTCGCGTGTCTCACCGCCAGGTGGTGAAGCGCATCTTTCGGTACCTCGAGCTACCATAGATTATGGTATCTGGTACTCTTCCTCTTCCTGTCTTTCCCTTAAAGCCTACTCCGACGCAGACTTTGCTGGTTGTAGGATAGATAGGAAGAGCACTTCTGGCACTTGCCAATTCATTGTCACTTCTCTTGTTTCTTGGTCTTCTAGGAAGCAGTCCGATGTTGCATAGTCCACTGCAGATGTCGAGTAAGTTCTTGCCATTGATTCTTTGCCCAAGTACTTTGGATGGCTTCGACCCTGCGGGACTTTTGGTTAGTCATAGATAGTGTTCCACTCTTTTGTGATAACACTTCTACCATTAACATTGCCAAGAACCCAGTGCAACATTCTCGGACCAAGCACATTGATATCAGATTCCATTTCCTTAGAGACCATGTGGAGAATAGTGACATAGTGCTCCAGTTTGTGGAGAGTGACCACCAGTTGGCTGATATCTTTACCAAGCCTTTGGATTGCTCTAGGTTTTCAGTCTTGCGGGGAGAGCTTGAGGTGGTTTGTCCTTATGGACTACTGTGAGGGGGAGCTTCATTCTCTATGCATTATCTTTTATGCTCCTATTTCCTTCTGATGCTTTGCATAAGGGTGATTGTGGGTTAGTCCTTCTAGCATAGGTTAGAGTGATTCTCTTGCGTAGTTGCTCAGATTGCTTCCTCTCATCTTATATTTCTAGGTTGCTGCTTCTAGTTGCTTCTCTTCTCACTAGGTTGAGTTCACTCACTTCTTGCGATCTAGCGAGGGTCGGGCCACCCTTGGGTAGAAAGGGAACGTGTTTACTCCCTAGTGTGTTAGTAGACTAGCAACTAGTCCTAGATCCATATGGGGTAGATGAGCGCCAGTCTGAGCCATAGTCTTCTATATATCTTGTCTATGCCTTAAGGACTGCCTTTTGATTTCTTTGCCAGCTTCTCGTATTTGATGCTTTGGTTTAGGGGGAGTACATTTGGGATTTTCTAGATCTTAATGTTGACATAACTCCACTTGAACTAAAAGTGTTTCACATGTTGAAGGGGAGTTGGATTTTCTTGCATTTGATTATGCATTGTAATATAACTACACGGAACCTTGATTATTATCATGTTATGACATGTTTACAATGCATTACATCTTGCCATGATCTGTGCTTAACTGCTAGATTTATCGTGACTTTATATGTGTAGACTAGTCTTTGCCATGATAAGTTGATTAAAAATGCACAACTTGAATTAATTCATGTTATGATAGCTCTTGAGACTAGTCTGTCTTTAGTTATTCTTTTATGATTCATGCCATATCAAATAAGCTGAGTTGAGTCTTTGTAACATCTCAAAAATTTTAATTTGAAAATGTAAAGCTTTTGAATTATTTTTGCCATATATTCTATTTGAATTTAGATTTTTATGGTGTTTCTTAAATTTTGGTTGATGTTCCACTAATTGGAAATCTATGAAAAAGACAAAACAAACATTAGTAATGCCATAAAACGAAATATGCAAATAATAGAAAACTAAAATTTTAAATACGAATCTGAAAAGATGATCCATTAAAAGAAGAGTACAGCTTGAGCCTAAAAAATTGGGAATTCTATTTTAGGGTTGCAATAATAAATATATAAGCAAAAATAAAAATAAAATATAGATAAATAATAAAAATGAAGAAATATATGCAAATAAATCCTTCATACAAAATGTGTATAAAATAGGCTTGGAAATATATATATAATAACAACAACAACAACAATAATAACAACAACAACAACAACAACAACAACAACAATAATAATAATAATAATAATAATAATAAAAGGAAAAGAAAAGAAAAGAAAAAGGCGGCCGGTACGTACCGAATCAACCAGACCAAAGCCCCACCTGCTACTGTTCTTCTTCCCCGCGCCGCTCGCACTAGGGGCGACCTCCTTTGCTCGCCTTGCCGCCACCACGGCCGCCTCATTGCGCGCCTCGGACCAGCGGTCGCCGACATCTTCGGACCGATGGTCCCCGTGCCTCTCCGTGACGTCAAGAGGGCCCACCGGGTCGATTCCCTTCTCGCCGCTGCTCGGATGCACGGCTCAAGACCCCGCCTCATCACACGCGCGCCCTCTCACCGCCACTCCACGTCTGACGACATCATCACCCTACCCCGTCGCTGTTACCCTCACTTGCCACACCCGCCGCCCGCACCCGCCACCGCCTGCTGGCTCGCCGATGCCACCTGCTGGCCGACTATAGGAACAACCGAAGACACCATCACCTTCCCCACACTCCACACTCCCTCCCCCTCCAAGCAATCAGGTTCTAGTGCCCTCTCCTTCGCCAGCGCCACCATTCTTCCCCGCGGCCGGCCGACAAGCTCGTCGGTGATTAGCGCCAAACTAGCCCAATTCCTTACACCCGAACCTTCCTCACAACATCCTGAAGCTCCTCCCGACCTTCCCCGAGCTTCTCGTTGCTCGTACCTCGCCGGCGCCGAAGCTCCATCCCAAGCCGCCGCCACCGCACGATGCCGGCCTGCCACCGTGCTCCCCGGTCCCCGCCGACTCCTCCATCGGCTTCACCGCAAAGACTGGAATCCATGTTGGCCATCTCGCCTCCGACCGCCGCTCGTTGTAACCGCCGCCGGCTACCCCGGGCTCCCCTGTTTTTGGACGCTACCAGCCCGGCTCTTCTATGTTCACTGCCCCTACTAAGTCGTAATCTGAGAGTTCGGTGGCTAGCAATAGATGCGCCGCTCACTGCCGTGTTCGATTCCCCCATCCGCAGCAATTAGGAATAGGTTTTAATTAATTTTTGCTAAGTGATTTCGGTGAAGAAAAATTAAGGAAAAATCAGAAATTAATCCATAAGTGAGGCAAAATTTTATTTAGGATATAAGTGAGTTTCTTAAATATTTAACCAGGGATTAATCATCACATGCTAGTAAATAGTATACCTTGAATACTCATTCTAAATCTTTATTAACTAAAGGTTTAGTAGGAATGTTGTTTAAAGATATGCTCTCATGAAATGATGACTTAGTAAATAAAGAATGACTAAACAAAAGAACATAAACCCTTGCATATTAGTAAATATTATAGAAGTGACCATTGCAAAGTTTAAACCATAAACATTACCCATGTGCCCTGACATTTAATATATCGCCATTAGATAAGTCTCAGTAGTGGATTTAATTAAATAGCAATATTGAAATATTACCTTGTATAACAAGCTCTGCCCGGATAAATAAATTTAAATTAAAATAAAACTAAGCCTAGTGATAACTGGAGTGTAGACAAAATAATAATGGTGTCATTAATTAGATCCTAACACTATATTAAATAAATAATAATGTTGGACCGTAGCTACACATATAAAAGAAAATAATCAGAGGAAGGTGGAAGATATGTATGCGGCCCACTAGTAAATATATTAGTAAATATTTTTGGTATTCACCTAGACCCTATTAGAAATGTAAACCCTATCATTAACATATTGCCGACCATGAAATCTTAAATAGTAGATTTAAATTATTAAAGGTAACAAAATATAATCATGTGTAGCAGGCTCGATTAGTAAAGGGATAAAATATCAATATCAGTAATCTTCAAAGTGCCTCCAAATTAAAGGGGTCAGAATTCCAAGCATCGAAATAATCTCACAAACATATATATACTCTGAAGTAAACATTTAACCAATTAAACGAGTAATTAATTAGGACCGCATGAAATGCTACCTGTCAAATTACTAACGATATGAAGTAATTCGACAAGCTAAAAGTCGTATACGTCGTCTATGGAACCCGGCCTTAAATTCATAAATAGGACCACTCTATGCCCAATCAACCCAACCTTAGACCACCCATCTTATCATAATAAAAATTAACTAAATTCAATTGGAGTTATTTGGATCTTTTTAGTTATTTGCCTTTATTTTCAGTCATTTAGAGCATAATTAGAAACTGGAGTCCCGTGGAATCATCAAGCAAGGTCAAGATCGAGGTGGAGATAAAGACCAAAGGCTCAAGACCATCAAATGAGAACGCTACGAGTGAGTCAGCAGGATCATGATAAAACCGCAAAAGGCGAGTCAATACTTTGATCATGTTGAACCTATATTTTCGCAAATTACTTTTGTTTAAATTATCAAATTGCATGCTCTTTATTTTATGTAACAAATACATGTTTAATTCAAGAATTTAGTTATTTTCCTATTGTTTACCTTGATTAATATTACATCTCCTTTGGAATAGTTGATTATGTGAACCTTGTCGCCCTAGCAAAATTATGATAGTAACCTTTCGAAAATAAGTCTGTAATTACATGCCATGCTTAGTTATGCATAGATAGTCGGGGGCAGCAAAAATGCCCCAAAACATCATTTTCAACTATGAGAAACTGGTTTGGGAAGTCATGGTGGTGATGACTGGTATATGTTGGTATGATTATTTTATGTTCCCAGAAATTCTACTTGCTTAAATATCTGGGCGGATGGTTCGTGGGTGTGTGTGAGTGGTGCAGTGGAAGCACAAAGTGGTTAGTGGTAGAACCGCCTAGATAACCCTAAGGACCGAATCTTGTGATGACCTCCCAAGGTATAACAGTACAAACCACAAGTTAGCAAATTGTAGGTAGGGCTAGCTAATTTGCACAGCTCTAGTGTGGTTACGTGAAGGTGTGAATACGAGCAAATGGATGGATGGTCTCATCCCTGCCTTTGCCCGTGATGGCTCACGAGGGACCCTTCTCGAGGGATGTACGCATCCTACAGAAGATAGACCTTAGCGGGCGTAACTACAAGTAGGATTATACATTGTAACAGTCCTGTGATAGTCTACTCAACCGCATGGCTAAGGAATCGTGTGGGGCAATGAGCAGATTTATCTCTTGTGGGTAAAGTGTACAAACTCTGCAGAGTCAAAACTATTCGAATAGTCGTGCCCACGGTCAAGGGCGGACATGGGAACTTAACCAGATATAGTTCTATTTCAAAACCTTTGTGGGTGAAAGTGGTAAAGTGGAGGGCAGACAAAGGCCATAATTTGTGTTGCCCTGGGTGTCGTCCCAGTGATAAGGTAATCGGTTATAACACTGAAAGGTTAGTATATGGTGCAGAGGCCATGTAACGGTGGATGGAATCTGGATCACTATTGTTATTGCATTCTCTTACACATTATGTTTTTGTTCAAACTACTAAGTCTCAGGAAATTTCTATGTATTGTATTTCAAAAGCAAATAATGATAGTACTTCTCATTGAATAAAATGTCAGGAAGAATAAATAGAGTCGTAAGAAAAGAAGATGACTGTATGTGGTAAAAACATAAAGATGTTGGTGGATTCATGTCGATTATAAAAAGGGAACGATAGTGAGGATTCTAGGAGAAATAAATTGGTGGAATCTAAATGAATGATAGGCTAGATAGATGATTTAAATGATTTTTGGAGAATTAGAGAGTGCAAAGGTAATTACTGGATTTAATGGGAGTAATAGGATTTGATCTAGATGGATGAATTGAATTTGTGGAAATTGAGAGATACAATAATTGGAGTATAAACTTGATCAATAATATTCTTGGTGGAGAAATACCGATGAATTAGTTAGGGATAGATAATGGAAAACAAGGTTGATTATGAAAAGAGCAAATAATGGTTTTGGATCATTAGCGGAAAGGATTGAATTGTTAGAAAGTTCTAATACGAATGATTTCGGTGGAGTAAAAAAATAATCATGTTAGAGAATCATTAGAATTCAGAAGTAAGGAGTTGATGAATAGCGATTACAAGATTGGGTTACTAGGAATTCGGAATACAAAAGATGTTGATGGATTCAAAATAAATATGCAGAAAGTGTATGTTCGATGGATTCATTAAATGATGTCACTCGCTGTTTGGAGTTTAGACAGCAATCAATATAGAAAGAGTATGTTCGGTGGATTCATTAAATGATGTCACTCGCTGTTTGGAGTTTAGACAGCAGTCAATATAGAAAGTATATAATCGGTGGATTAACTAAATGATGTCACTCGCTGTTTGGAGTTTAGACAGCAATCAATATAGAAAGTGTATGATCGGTGGATTAACTAAATGATGTCACTCGTGTTCGGAGTTTTAGACAGCAATCGATATAGAAAGTGTATGATCGGTGGATTAACTAAATGATGTCACTCGTTGTTCGGAGTTTTAGACAGCAATCGATATAGAAAGTGTATGATCGGTGGATTAACTAAATGATGTCACTCGCTGTTCGGAGTTTTAGACAGCAATCGATATAGAAAGTGCATGATCGGTGGATTAACTAAATGATGACACTCGTTGTTCGGAGTCTTAGACAGTAATCAATAAAGAAAGTGTATCTTTGGTGGATTAAGTCAATTATGGCAAATCACCGTGTGGAGTCCTAGGTAGCAATTATAACACTATGATTCAATAATGATAATGCTACCAAAAGCAATTTCTGGCAAACAAATCAACCCGAGCCTTTCCTTTGATAAGCTATGCATACTATGTATTTGCATTCAGTATATTGGCTCGCGGAGCACGATGGTTAGTGTGCTCACGCTCGCACTCACAACAAATCCAGAATCAAGAATCAGATCACTACGCCTCAGCAACACTATTGGTCATAATGGCAAAGAAGATGAAGATGTCAAGGGCTAGGTCGCGAACCTCTAGTTGGCTGCCTGTGGGCATGTCCTGAAGGTCTCACCTATGTGCTTCGTTCTTCCACTGCTACAATTTACTGATTTCGGCCTAATCGACCCATGTGTAAGTTTACTATTTTATTTATGCTTCCGCATGGTATGTATTTGATATTCATTTTCTGTATCTGTGAGCACTATCTACTGATCCAGGGAATAGTGCAATAAATCACAGAGGATTTCGGATGTTAAAATCTAGGATCTGACAGTCTTGAATCTTTATTGAGATTTAGAGTAAGCTATGCTAGTTCTTTTATGAAGCATGAGTTGGTTTTTAACTCCTTGTTCTTGAACTAAATTCAGCATAAGCAAAAAGATCTCTTTTGTGTGAAAAAACTGATCTCACCAATTCTTTCTTATGAGACAGCTTGCCATTGCACTAGGCATGAGCTCAGGGGGGTTTTGGTTGGCCAAGATCATTTCCTTAAGCTTCTAGCTTGGAGTGGTCGCATAAGGCTTGAGATCTAGCACATGACTAAACAAAAGAGTTTCTAAAAGGAAAAACAAGTCAATTGTGCTAAATTTGCTAAAATTACAAAATGATCAAGTGCTTGAACAAATGACTCATCTTTGAACTTGTAGCACTCTAAGTTGGCTGAATTCTAGCTTCTCAGCTCTACTTAGATTATTGACATGGCTTGCATCATCTTTGGATACCTTTAGCTAGACTATGATCTTGAATAACTTGACATGCTAAGAAATTCGACTAATTCTCATATTATAACTTATTTGGCTTAACTTGTCTATACATCCATTGTCATGATCTAGATAGCATTCTATTGAGTTATGGCTTGGTGTAATACTTCAAAAGTCATTTTAGATAATCTTCATGGCTCTAATGCTTAATTCGAATAAAATACAACCATTTCATCCAAATCATGATTTATTTTCCTCCTTACATCTTGATGATATTATTGCCAGAAGGGGGAGAATAATGGAGAAAAAGATAGTTTATGAGATTTTCTAGAGCTTTTGAGGAAAACTTGTTCTTTCTGTTTTCGCTCTAGTATTCTCTTTTGTCAACATGGTCATAAGCTTCTTTGCTTTTGTTTTGGACCATGTATGACTTTCAAACTCAACTTTATATATTTTTTCGGTGTTTGTCAATATACTCATCAAGGGGGAGATTGAGAGACCATGTAAGAGGTGCTCCCATATTTGTGATGAGCAATTGACGCGTGTTCTAAAAGTTTGAGTTTGATTTGAGTGGTTCGTGCATGAGTTTGCAACTAATGCAAATGTTGATTCTAGTATCTCGAGCGGTGCTATGTGATGTATTTTTTGTGCGTGATGACTACAGGACTTTGAGGTGGAGTCGTGGCGAGGCACGGGATGATCGGACTAGGCACAGACGGTACTTAGGTCGGAGCGGTCGGGATGTGCCGAAGACGGCGAGACTCGAGGTAGTTGCGAGGCTTGGACGGCAAGAAACGAGGAAGCTTCCCGGAAGGTGCAGTAGGGGCATTGTGGTAAATGCGCAAGGCTACAAAAGCAGAAGCGGATTCAGTTCGAGTTAGTGGATAAAGAACAGAAGTTGTTGGCGCTAATGGGTAAAGTGTGCTTGTGAACCTACTAGTGGAGACTATAAAAGGAGAGGGAGAGGCATGAGAGCAAAGTAGTAGTTAGGGTTTTTATTTTGTGCTTTTCCTTTTTCTTTGTGCTGTTGGTGAGTTGGTGGGAGCAACAGAGGTTGTTCCTCTCTGGTCTCCCATGTTTGTGTGAGTGTGTTCTTGAGTTCTTGATTTCTCAATCGCGTATGGGCCGTAGATTAGGATGAACTGGTTGTAGCAATTCATGTAATCATCCATCTGTTTGTATCAATTTGAGAAATCATTTTTGAGATGCTTTTGATTTTTCAGCTTATTCTCTGTCTCCCTGTGTTTTAGCATTTCTTGCAATTCTTTGTTGATTTCTTGATTCTCTAGTTGCTTTGGATGTTTATGTTTTGAATTGGGAATACTCAAGGTCGCTTGATCATTCCATTTTCGAGAGCAACGAGCAGAATCAGAAAGTCTTTTCTCCTCCCAAATCTGGCACACAAAGTGGCCCTGTTCGTGCTGTTTTAGGGTTAAGAGTCAGGGGCTATGTGTCCTTTTGATTTTCTAGAGGAATCTTGAAATTGGAGTTTGGCTAATTCTTCTGAGATCATTTTTTTGCTATCTTCAAAGTTTCCTAAGCCAAGAATCCAAGAATATTGCGAATTTCTCAGTTTCTGTTTTTGCCGTCGCCTGATTTCTTCGTGCGGTACTACCGCTCATTCAACATCGGTACTACCGCTCAGCAAAGGCGGTACTACCACTCGGCTCAGCGGTACTACCGTTAAATGGTACTACCGCTTCTCACAGCGGTACTACCGCTTGTGCGTAGACCAGCTCTGAATCTATTTTTCTAGACCGTTTCTCTCTGGATCTGTTTTTTGCTCGTTGCTGTGACTTCCAGTGAGCACATATCTTCTGTCTTCATAGCTTCTATAGCTATTGGAGAAGAAGCATAAGTGTGGATACTCGGGGCGGATTTGAAGACACCATTCACCCCCCTCTATTGTCATTTCGGTTCTACATGCTTCACTGAACATAATGGGATGGTATGTAGCGTCTTCCATCTGCCATGCCCATGGGTAGGAACTGTGCGATGTTCATAGCCGAGGAAGGTTGCGATCAGATTTGATCTACTGTTACAAAAGTTATATAAATGTTATTTCATTACCTATCAAATACTCTTTACATTTCCATTTGTAAATTATTACTTATTGATACTGCAAATGAAATTTGCTTCATACTGAAAATAACTTAGTTTAGAGCCTTATTTTTTGTTAGCCTTGCATATATGTACAATTTTATGATATACTACAAGTCTTGTTGACTACACAATGTACTTAACCTTGTTTAAATTATTGTTGATCAGAAAATAAAGAAGGTTACGTGCCCAACGATACGTATTTTGCCCCCATCACCGGGGAATTCGACAATGGGTCTTGCTAGGGCCTAACTCCAGTCTGTTGCCTATGGACTATGATGGCATACCACTGGATGCTTTTGCTTATTTACTAATCTTCCGCCGCATTTTGTTCTAAACTCTAATGTTTATTTGCCTAGTCGGCCCTATGTGTATAAACTCTACTATGCATCGCTTATATTTCACTCTTTTGTTGCAAATTATTTATGTGTGATGTGTATAGATGTGAACTCAATGATGTGAATGTGTGTACTAACTACTAATTATGGGACTAATCTGAACACATACGGTGATTTCGGTGTTCTTGCACCCGAGGGCCCCACAATAGGATCGTTGAATGCCAAAACTAACTTCACAATTGTCCAACAATTAATCGACAAGTAAACATATTTCCTCTATGGATAACACTTTTGTAATCTTTCCTTCCTTCACAATGGCTAAGGCTAACTTTTTGGAATCACGTAGGTCGTTTGCCGAGTACGTTGCTACTGCACGGAGATGCAAGGGAAGGATTAGCGCCCTATGACACGATCTGGATTTTTCGGTATTCGCTAGTACACATAATCCTATATAAAACTTCATAGTAATGCCTTTAGAGCTAACAAATTCTATCTTTGCGGTGCTAACAATGACCACCACCGGCAACACATGGATGCTATATTTACCACAAGATGGAACTACTCCTCGATTACGTGGTGACTAATTATCCTTAGGTTTGTCAATTTATATGCATGCACGACTTTGATCTTCCTATTGACAGGTTGCGACCATCGCTACAACTGCGTTGGAATAGACCGAGCTCCAAAAAAATTCGAGGATAGTGTGCGTACTTCTTAATGTCTCAGGTTATAAATAAAGATAAGGAGTTCCACAATGTAGAATAAACTTGATGGGATAAGATTGAACTTAATGGTACACATGTGTATTTGTTCATGAATGATTAATTTATTTTATTTGACTTAATTGATTTATGAAATAGATGTTCTTGTTTCTGAAATGAATATGAATTGGATGTATACATACATTTGTTGTGTTTCTGCTTGTTTCAGAGGGTATGACTAGTATTTCCTGAGGCTAGCCAACAAACATAAATAGATTTAGCAATACAAAGGAATATGATAGACTGTTTCATCTACAAACCGTCTGCAATACATATATATCACAGATAGTTTCATCTACAAATCATCTGTGATACATCAGATATCACAAACAATTTTAATTATAAATTGTATGTAATAATTGACGGTTTTTACTATGACTATCTGTGACAGTCCAAAAGCAGAAAATCACGTCTACGTCTTGTCGAAGTCAAGGTGCCCCAAGTTTCTGAGCAAGCTATCTTTTCATTGGTTTGCCAAGAATGGGGACAACAAATCGTCGAACAACATATGCAAGCACTTTCAGTGGTGCAACAGGGCCAAGCAGAGTTTTCCACTTTCAACAAAGAACTGTTCCTTCAAAAGAAAAAAAAGGTCCATGAAGAATTATCCGTTTGTGCTGGCCACAAGTTACTAGCTAGTTCCTCCAAAGAGTTTTAGCTCAACCCCCAAGAACTGGCAATAAACCAGTCATCAACTGGGCACTCTTAACTTGCTGGGAGAATAACCCAATTAAGAAATCATTCCCCCAATTTGTTTCAAATAATATCACGAGAGTATATGTATACATAATACGTGCAAAAGAAAAAGGTGGAACTAAAAAAGGAGTACGGGCCTGTTCTTTTTGGCTGTGGCTTATGGCTTTTGGTTGAAATTTTTGAATTTTGGCTGTTTACGGTACAGATTACGGAGAGATCGATACTTATTTGCGATTTTGACTGGTACAGATGTTAAGCTTTTAACGTGTACTACGTTTAACTTGTAGCCCCCATCTTGAGAAAATACTCTGTTTAAAAGTTAGGTAATGTAACGGCTGCTAAAAGCCGATCAGCTTGTGGCCTGAAGAACAGGCCCTCACCAAAAAAGGGGGGAAATCAGCAATGAGTCAATGCCAATTATCATAACTCAGTAAGCATGTCAATTGTGATAATTCAGCACGAAGTCAATGTCCGTTATAACTCAGAATAATATTATCTATATTAAAAAAAGAATAACCTTATCCATACGAAAGTTGACATAACATTCCATGTCAATTGTACATAATATACGCAAAAACTTCAGCGCAACAACTCCCTCTCTCAAATATGTAAAATAGTCATGATTTTGTGAAATTTTTTTTTTTTGAGAAGATGGCTCTAAGGATGATCAACTCCCCTTCATATATATATGGCTTGCAAGATGCGGTACACTAAAAGTAATGTAAAACTAAATGACAAAGACCATTGTTATGAAAATGCTACAGCAAGTACACTGAAAGCAATCATGATTCTTCATTTATTGATATTATTGTCAACGAAGATATGTAAGAGAACAAACCCATCAAAGTCAAGAGCTCCAAAAAAGAATCCCTTGAAAAGAGGGAAAAAAGAATATTCATTTTACTAAATCGACTATGAATAATTACTACTCTACTGCCTGTGTACCTCTTGAGACAGAACATTTCTGCAGTAGTGTTAAACGAAAATTCTTTTCACTAAACTTTTTATTAAATGATAAAAACTAAAGCAATCTGCATATTCCACTGACCACTGGTCTCCAGTTCATGACTCATGACCACCGCAGGTTCCAGATTAGAGGAAATTAACTCCAGCGCAGCAAAAAAAGATAAAACTAATCCTTGTTCATGTCTTCGACGACCCTGAAAAATTAAACTACGACATCTCCAATTGACACCTTGAAATTAGTCCTAATGCATAACATTAGCAGGATGAGGGCTAACGATGCAAAATATGCTCCAAATTATCGAAGGTGCATATCATTCATAGCAATACATTCTTATAAAAACTAAATTATTTACATTTTCTCTATCGTTTGTCTTGTATTCTCCCTATATGTGAATTCAAGATATTCTGTAACGATCAACAGTGGAGATAAAATTAATGCTTATCTAATTCAACTGCAAAGGAATAGCAGCTCAGCCATGACGATCTGCACCTATCTAACCACATCAACATCGGTAAGGTCTTCAAAGTGGAGATGCAGGAGGGCATAAAGGTTTGGACGTTAACACATTCATCAAATCATACATCACTACTACAAAAGAGGCTAAACTGGACGGCTACATCACAGACGGTTCATACGGAAACCGTCGTGATATTTCCTGACGGTTTATAATAAAACCGTGCGTGAAAATCTAGACAACCTGAGCGGTTCGTTTTAAGAACCGTCATCACTCCTGAGCGGTTCGTAAAGCGAACCGTGCGTGATAAGCGAGACAACGAGACGGTTCGTTTTAAGAACCGTCAGAAAATTCCGAGACGGTTCTTAAAGCGAACCGTCTGATAATCGACAACCACGACGGTTAATTTTAATAACCGTCTGTGGTAATCGATCGATAACCAATAATTGGTGTATACCACGGATTTCGATCTCACCCGTCCATTCTCTCCACATCGAATGACATGCACCATTCCTCCCACTGCTCGGCCCTTATTAATAACTCCCCATCTACATTTCCATCGGTACTAGTCACGGGTGAGTTCATCCACTAGCATCTCCCCTCCGCTGTGAGCTAGCGCCTCCGTCGCGGCACGGCGGGAGGCTGGACAATACACTCTTGCCGTAAGTGTCGTAAGTGTGTCTTGTTCAGCCTTACCGTCGTGCCATGAAGGGTTCGTTAGCTTGTTATATCCTGTAACAAAAAAATTTGCTTCTCCCCTCCGGCTGTGAGCTAAGCGCCTCCGTCATGACGGCGGCGGGCCGCTAGACAACACACTCTTGCCGGCCGTAAGTGTCGTAAGTGTGTCTTTTCAGCGGCACCATCCATCATGAAGGGTTCGTTAGCTTGTTATCCCGTAATAGATCTGAATGTGTGTTGTTGTGTTTCGTGTGCATTTGCTTGTTTTCAAAGGGCATGTAACAAAAATTTGGACACCGCCTGTGTGGCGGCGTCGGAGAAGATGAGTATCACGAGGCGGTTGTTCTTGATGAACCATCGTGATACTAAGTATCACGAGACGAGTCAGATTAAAACCGTCTGTGATAATCTAGAATTATCACAGACGGTTTTTTATTACAAACCGTCTGTCATAGTAACAACCAATCAAATTAAATGCAGAGCAGGGATCACAAAATAAAAGGCAAATTTATTAATTTCAATTCGAGCAAATTTATTACAAATGTCGCAGAGATAAAGAGATTGCCATATTCTAATCTTCTGGGCTTCGTACGCTTCTTCTTCGACTTTGGGACATGGAGGAGCGCCGCGAGTTCTCGAGCGCCGTTAAGATTGTCCTTGTCCTCGGCACTTCCTCCTCCAGCATTTGCAAATGATCGATGGCGTCGTCATAAACTCGTAGAGGATAGCATGATAAGATTCCTCAGAATCTGCCGTTTCTGCTTGGGCGGCAATGCTATCCATCAATCTCTCCATTGCCACAAATGCTTCCTCCGCTTTGTGCACATTGTAGAGAAGAACGAGGTTAACACGGTTTCCTTTCCGAGCGACAAGAAAACACCTCCGTCGACGGCGGATGATGAGGTCGGTGACGGATGGGCGAGTCGAGGAGGAGAGCGGGCGTGGCGGAGGAGCTGCTCTAGGCGTGGATTATTGGCGCTGTGTCGATTACGGCCGAACAACTCATGATGGATAGATGAGAGGAAGGAGATGAGCAGCAGAGCAGTACTAGAATCCATATTAATTGGTAACTAGTAAGAATAGTACGTAGGAGATGTACGTGATCACAAGAACAGCACAGATGAGAGTGTACGTATGTAGAAGACCCTGGCGCATATTTAACCTTCAGCACAGACGGTTCGTATACCAAAGGCGCTTCAGATAACGAAGGAGATACGTTACGAAACACAAGAGATACGTTCGACTTTTCATTATCATAGTTGGTTATCGCAGACGGTTTTAATAAACAACCGTCACGTATTGTCAAAAGTCATGAGACGGTTTTGTATAAACAACCGTCTGTGAAAAGTCGTTATCGCAGACGGTTTTGAATAAACAACCGTCGTGTTGTCAAAATCATGACGGTTTTGAATAAACAACCGTCGTGAAAAGCTGGTTATCGCAGCGGTTTTGAATAAACAACCGCTCGTGAAAAGTCGGTTATCACGAGCGGTTGTTTATTAAGAACCGTCTCGAGATAATAACTTTCACGAGCGGGTTTTAATATAAAACCGTCGTGAATTATCGCGCACGGTTTGCAATAAAACCCGTCGGTGATAATGCCACAAAGCATTTAATGCGCCGCCGAGCCGCCTCGTCTTCATTTCGATCCAGATCTGTAGCCACTGCTGCGCACTCTTTCGCTCACGCGAGCCTAGGCGATTCAGACCAGTTAATTTGGTGGGAAGATAAAGAGATTGAGCTTTGAAGATTCATTCATACTTTTCCTGGTAGCTCTAGATATGGTTAGTAAGAAAATTTGTTTTTTCTCGAATTGCATTACAATTTAGATCGAAGTAATTGGTGAGTGTTATTGAAAATGCTTAATTTGCAAAATTATTGGTTATATAAGAGTTGTTGTGTTTATAATATGAATTGAGCCGTGTGAGTGAAGATAATACATGTGGCGGTATATATATTTAGTAATAATTAGTTAATCTAATTTTAATCTTGAGTTGTTATATATATACGTAACGTGGGACCAAGTCGGATGTATGCCGCGAGCCGTGTGAGTGAAGAGTATATTAATGGCGTGTCTGCTTTTACAAGAGCCGCCGAGGAGGATATGTTGAATAAGGGGTGGAATATATGTATTGTCCATGTCTTGTTCGCGAATTTAAAGATGTTTAAGAACCGAGGGCAAATTAAGCGCACTTGATTCGGAGGGTTTCAAAAGGGTTATCCGTGTTGGACCATCATAGCGAAGTGAATGATCATATGCACGGATGACATCGCCGATGAAGTGAATGATATGCCACGGATGACATCGCGGTGAAGTGAATGACATGCCACCGGATGATGATCTTGATAGGTTGCACGATGATAACTGGATCGGATGCTTGCGATGTAGAAGAGAACTATGATCGAGAGAGTATGTTAAATTCGGGGCTTGATGGAGGACTCGGAGAAACCTTTGTTTACGTCTTTGCAAGTACACGAGGTTGTCGGCGTGCTTGAACTGTTGAAATTGAAGGCGGTGCAACGGTTGGTCCGACAAGAGTTTCACGCGCTGCTAGGTCTTTTAGCGGACATGCTTCCTGAGGAAATGAGCTGCCTAAAACCACGTATGAAGCCAAGAAGGTTCTTTGTCCGTTGGGAATGGAAGTAGAAACAATACATGCATGTCCGAACATCGTATCTTATACCGTAAAGAGTATGCAAACATGCATGTATATCTAGTGTGCAACGATGCCGATACAAACGTAACAATCAATCGGATGACGGCGGGAACAGAGGCGAAGAAAGGACCTCTGCTAAGGTGGCATGGTATTTTCCTATAATTCCCGTTTGAAAAGGTTTTTGCAAATCCAAAGGAGGCAAAAGCTCTGCGTTGGCACTCGGAGGAGCGCAAGAAGGATGGAATGCTAAGCCATATTGCTGATTCCGTCCGGTGGAGAAACCTCGATAGGAGTTTCGCAGACTTTGGTGCGTAACCAAGGAATATAAGGTTTGGACCGAGTACGGATGGATTGAATCCTTCGATAGCATGAGCGGCCGACATAGCACATGGCCCGTGACTCTCTCATCTATAACCTTCCTCCTTGGTTGTGTATGAAGCGAAAGTATATTTCTTTGTCGATACTTATCCAAGGGCCAAAGCAACCGAGGAATGATATCGATGTGTACCTAGCACCGTTGGTAGAAGATCTAAAAGTCTTGTGGAACGAAGGGGTGCAGTATGGGATGCATACAAGCGAGAGAATTTCACTTTGCGCTCCTTATTGTTTTGCACCATAAACGATTATCCCGCCTTGCTAACCTATCGGGCGAGTACAAAAGGTGCCAAAGCTTGTACCCACTGTTTAGATGATACCGAGAGTGTGTGGTGAGACACTCACATAAAACGGTCTACATGCGTCACCGCCGGTTCCTTGAGGGCTCACCTATACCGCAAGATGAAGAAACAATTTGACGAGAGAAGGAAGACGGTTCGGCTCAAGGCATTTAAAGGGACACGAGGTTTATGATATGGTTAAGGATTTAGATGTTGTCCTCGGAAAGGGACGTAAAATGAGGGCTCATGAGAAGAACACCGGAAGAAGAGATCAATATTTTGGGACTTACCTTATTGGAAGTACCTAGATGTTCGACATCGCATCGACGTCATGCACGTAGAAAAGAATGTATGTGACGACTTGATTGGTCTCTTCTCGAACATTCGTGACAAAACAAAGGATCGCGTCAACGCGCGGCTTGACTTGGCCGATATGGACATCGGGCTGAGTTAGCACCGACAAGAATGAGATAATGGACGAACGTACCTTCCCCTGCGTGTTCTGATCTGTCCAAGGCCGAGAGAACGAGCGCTGCTTGCATGGTGTGAAAGTTCCGTCGGTTACTCCGACAGCGTGAAGAAACTTGTTTCGATGCAAGATTTGAAGTTAAATGGCATGAAGTCTCATGATTGTCATGTGTCGATGACACGATGCTCCTATTGCAATTAGAAATATTTTGCCGATCAAAGTACGATAGACAATCATGAGGCTATGTTATTTCTTTAACACAATTGCCCAGAAGGTCATCGATCCGGAAGGACTAGATGCTCTACAGGACGAGGTGGTGGTGACTCTATGTCATCTTGAAATGTATTTCCCTCCTTCGTTTTTCGATATCATGGTACATCTCATTGTTCACGTTGTGTGAGAGATAAAAATGTGCGGGCCCGTATTCCTACGTAGCATGTACCCATTTGAGAGGTTCATGGGAATTCTCAAGTCCTACGTACGGAATCGATCTCGGCCAGAGGGCAGCATTGTCGAAGGTTATGCAAGCGAAGAGGTCATTGAGTTTTGTGTCGATTATATGGCTCAGACTCAACCGATAGGTGTGCCTCAATCTCGTCATGAGGGGAGGCTGAAGGGTATCGGAACTATCGGAAGGAAAGCAATCACTGCAGATATGGACACGTATACTCAAGCCCATTTCACGGTCTTGCAACACATGGTAAGTGGCGCCTTATGTCGACCAAAGACAAGAATGTGCTTGACAACAAAATCCGGGCGGTAGGATGTTTGGATCGAGAGGCAACATAACAGTCAGTTCAACCAATGGTTGAAGGAGCATACATTCAACAAACACGTGGCTCGACGACAGGGGCCAAGCCCTTGAAACATTCTCGCAATTTTCGGTATTCACTAGCTACACATTAATTAATCCTATACAACACTTAGCGTAATGCCTTTTGATTTAACACATTCTATTTTTGCGGTGCCACCGGCGGGGAGCCGGCAATACGTGTGGATACTACGTGTGCCACCATATAAGACTACTCATCGATTCCTCGAAGATCAGCAATTCTAAGGTTTGTCAATCTTCCCACATTCATTTCATACTTGTCACGTTATATATGTAAGCACGTTGATTTTCCTATCGACAGTCTGCGCCCATCCCTACATGTGCATTGAAGCAGCTGGACTTTGCAAAAATTCGAGGAGAGTTCGCTTGGTTTTTGTGGAGTAAAGTCATCAAATCCAATGGAGAGTTCCACTGCAAGACCGTAATTGTGAATTTGTTAATGGATATTAATATCATTTCAATTAATTCATTTGCGAAATGGATGCTTTATGTTTGTGAATGAAATGTGATGTGAATGAAGTGTGATATGTTTGTCAAATGAATTGAGATCTGAATTGTATGTATACATATACCTGTTCATCTGCTTGTTTGAGAGGGCATGGCTAGCATTTCCGAGGCTAGCCAATAAAAAATTAGATTTAGGGTAGAAAGAACATCACAGACGGTTTGTAGCTACAAACCGTCTATGATATTTCAACATCACAGACGGTTGTCGCTACAAACCGTCTATGATGTTGAAATATCACAGACGGTTGTTTGACAACCGTCTGTGATAACCTTCGATTATCATTGACCCATAAATTCAGACGGTTCACAAAACCGTCTGTGATGACGTTTTTGAACCGTCTGTGATGACTTTTTCTGTAGTAGTGCATCTACATGTGCAGTACTCCCACTATATACTTAGACTAAAATGTTTCTAGGAATCTTTCCAAATGCATCTGTGTTAGGCATCGCTCTGTGAAAGAAGGGAAGAATGGACAACATCAAATCAAGAAGCTCTCCTGGAGAATTAATAACCAAAGAAGGAACATCAAACATTAAATGGATTCATGCCCCCAACAACCAGAGAGGCGCCTCTATGGCACCGGTGAGGAGGAAGAGCCCAAGACGAGGGTCAGCTCAACAAGCCCTATTTATTCCTTCCTAATGCCTGCCTTGGCCCTATTTATTTACTGCATGGGTGTTGGGGTGATGAGTGAGACGTGTTTTTATTACATATCAGCTCCCTCCTCCCCTCCCCTCCCCTCCTCTCTCTTTATGAGAATTGGAGTTAGGGTGTACATGCAAAGGCCATGAATGCTCACCCACAAGCAGCAGTTCATGGTTACAACACAGTTAATGGTGTAGGTACCGTACAGAAGGATAATGGTCAGACGGTACAAAGGGAGACTTCAAGGCATGAGGCGCCCTCTGCCTTGCATGCCATTGCTAGCTAGATTCACACTACGTACTGCTTGCTCGTGCCATTAGCTGATCACGAACTATCTTTATCTTGTGCAAGCTATCAGGAGCCATGCATGAACCCTAGTCTATATATATATATATAGCACCAAAGACTAATTGAACCTGCCTGATGTGCAGACATGCTAAGTAGCATGCACTCATCAGTCATCAGATATAACTTGCACCATGTTTAATGAGACAAAAGTATAAGAAACGCTGCACCGTTCCTAGCTTGCTCATGCATGTGATCTGCCCTAAGACTCCAGCTTCCAAGCCAAGCAAGTTTCTGTGGGATCTGGGAAGGGTAAGTACAGTTGCGACAATGGATGGGATTAATTAGGGGCAGGCCAGGTGAAAGAACCCTGAATTCTAGTTAACTCTAAACAGGGTAATTAACAGTAACAAAAAATAATAACAAGATTGTTACAACGCATCTAATTACAGGAATGAATTACAACAATTGGCCCTGGACCTTCATAAAGAAAGTAAAGGTATTATTACAAAACTTGGTTAATGACAAGAATTATGTAAATATGAAAAAATAAAATTGATGCATAGCCAAAATTACATGGGAATAAAACCAAAGAAAGGTAGCATTGCATTCCTTGCCATGCGTTGTTTTCGTGTATTTCTCCACACGTAGCACCCAAGTCGGCCACAACTCTAGCCGTGCCCTTTTCTTTTGCAATCGGAGAGCGAACAAAAAGAACAATTCAAGGGAGAATAAGAAGCAAGGGAAAAGAATCACCGTCAGTACCCTCGATGACTAGAGTCATTCAGAGTGCGTTCATCGAGGTTCCCAGACCGTTCTAGCTAGTTGGTGCCTCTCATCATAAGTAGGCTTCATCATCCGGCACCCGAAAATCCAACGCCCATATTTTTATGGACTTACCTCACCCACAAAGAATCCAGCACTGTGCACAGCCCATATTTCGAACCACTGGTCCATAAGTCCCACAGGAAACCAGGACACAGCCAAGGATAAGGAGTGGGCATCACAGCTGTGAGCAGAGCCAGGGAAGAGAAAGAGGCAACCAAGTGCCTCACCTTCTTAAGCCCCCATACCATTTCTCCTTGCATCGCCTACAGCATTCACACACAGAGGAGAGAGCCCTAAAGCCAACGAAGGAAGCCACAAAGCACAGAGCCCCCAAAGCAAGCCAAGAGAGAGCCCAACATTCCATCTCTTGACCAAAGGCTAGATAATCCGTTCCCAAAACCAGCAGCCCACTCATAGAAAGTGAGGAGAGGAGAGTCGGAGGAGGGAGACGGGAAAGTAGTAGAAGCCGAAGTAGAGCGTGGACCACCGGGGACCCAGGAGGCCGACCGTGTGGACACAAGGCGATATCATCGGCATCGACAAGGGATCACCACCCACGTCTTCATCTGTGAGAGGACCATACCGAGACCGAGACCACCTCCAGCAACCTTTTTATTTCCAGCCCGATACAAGCAGGCCCACATTTTCCTTCCCATGTTGATTTCCCTATCCCTTCTTGATCCCACAATAAAGCACTACACACGGCACGCACCTCGCCTCAACACGGCTGGCCAAGCAAGGCTGCTAGAGGAGAAGGGAGCCACCTCACCTGGTTGTTGGCTACCATAGCAACAAGTTGCAAGTCACAGATGCCATGAGCACCCTCAATCATGGAAGCATGCTCCACAACGCACCACTCACCTCAGCCAAATCCCGTCACCGTAGCATCCTTAAGACCTCCCAAAACTAGGTGTTGTAAAAGATGAGAGTATAGTAAAAATAGTAACTAAAATAAAGATGTATAAAAGTAATAAAGGGAAAGAGAAAGGGGTGAACTATCCCACGGACGAAGCTGAGTCGAGGAACCACCGCAATCATGGCCCTCGACTACGAACAAAGCCCACCGTAGAGCTACCCCTAGCAGCTGCCTCCTTGAGGGTGAAGGAGGCCGAGGGAGCTGAGAAGTCGGGGGAGCCGAGGAGTTGGGGAAACCCACAGACCTGGTGAGTAGCCTGTAGATCCAGCGAGTAGCTCGCAGATCCAGCGAGGAGCCCATAGATGCGGCGAGGAACCAGCAGATCCAGTGAGGAACCCATAGATCCAAAGAGGAACCTATGGATCTAACGAGAAGAGGACCAGTCAAGCCCACAAACCCAACAGAGGCCCTAAATCCAGTGAAGGGGAGAGGCGATGGCCGTAGATCTGGCAAGAGAAGGCACCAAGGAGGTGCCAGACCACGGGGGAGGAAGTGAAGTGAGCAACAATAGTCAAGACAGAGTGACAAGGAAGGAAGAGGAGAGGCGAAGAGTCAGCGAGCCAAGTGTGTGCAACATTGAGGCCATGTGTGGAGTGCGTCGGTGAGCCAAGTGCTGAAGGACGTGTTAAGTGCGTGCGGTGTTAGGCCATGCGTGAGTCGTAGGTCGGGCCAAGCGCGTGCCTAGGCCATGCATGTGACTGGGCCATGCGGTGTTGAGGCCGTGCATGAGTAGGCCAACGTGAGTAGACCATGCTCAGTAAATGGACCAATGAGATAGGGTCGAGTAGGCCTCGAAAATGGTAAGCTAGGAACACTGACTTCCTAATAGACCCGAAAACCTTACGGTAGTTAGAAATCGACAAGAAATACACCAAAATAAGGGAAATATCTTTAAAAAATTACAAATGTCATAAATAAATATTTTCTCAAATAAGCATGTTTGCCTGATAAATGCAGAAGGCGAGTCGGCTCAGGCCGAGTAAGTGAACCAAGCCATAGTTGACGCCCATGCTTACTACTATGCAGGTAAGCTTATCCTTTGATCAAAAATATTATTATATTAAATATACAAACTACATTCTGTATCATCTATTGTATGCATGCATTAAAGTTTTGTTTTAAAACTAAATCAGATAAAGAAGATGAAAAGAGATGAGATATGAGGAAAGAGAGCAATCTAACTGAGAGTACTAGTTGGGCTACAAGAGTATGTAGTAGGATGACAAAAGTGACCCTGGACAGGAAAAAGAGAGGGATGGCGGAACCTTTTACATATATATAGAATATAAGGACCAATAAAACTCTCACTTGGAAAGGGGTCGTAACCAAGTGCCAGCCATTTTTTCATTTTTAATATGTAGAAAGTGCTACCTTGTTATGTTACTATTTTCTCCAAAATGGGTACGTAATATACGAGTGAGGGTGATGGAGGAGCTCAGGACCGATAGCGCAAGTCCAAATGTAAATGATTTCCAGGTGCATATATTAGTGTATGTGGAGTGTTAGGTGATGGAACAGCCGACCCCAACCAACGCTATTGGAAGTCTGTGGAGTCCAGGAGAGCGTCCCAGAGCACTGGTGAAAAATAGATGGGTGGAGATTGAAATAATGTAATTTGAAAAATGTTTTGAGCCTACGCAGTGCACAATAAAATCATAAATTCATGTGTGTCTTCTGGATTAGAGGCTAGGAAGATCACTAGGGATCTTTCTTCTTCCGAGTGAAAAGTAGTGTTTTCCTAAAATAAAATTTGCCACTTAATTTGATAAGAGTATTTACCAAAATAAAATAAATAGAAAAATACGATAACAAATAGAGAAGAGTCATACAATGCATTTTGCTACTAAAATGCTTGTTGAGTACATTAGCATTCACCACTTGCTATTATTTTTCTTTGTTAGACTCTAGTCCGATCGGGGATTCCTTCGAGTGGGAGGAAAGGATCGCAGGCACCGTTGAGGCCGCAGGGGATGAGGGCAATGGTTATAAGGACTAGGGTAAGATGGACACCCTATACAGTGGTTGGGAGAAGTAGGCGCCCCACTAAGTGAGCAGGCGAGCTTTTAGGGTACAAGTTCTGTACCTTTTCCTATTTATATATTTGTATTAAAGACCATACCCCTGTGGCAAATGCTGTAATAAAAGGAGATTGTTTCTACTTTATTGTTCTACTATATGACTCTGGTAAAAGCTTATTATTCATTGCAACAGTATTGTACTAGTCAGACGAATAATAATCTATTGCTTAAGTGTGATTACCCTCAGGGTAATAACACGGGGCGTCGCACCAGGGTAGTAATAGTAGGCTAACAGATTTGATGAGCCTTGCTTCAACAAGTTTTGCTTTTAGCTTCTAACTTCTTAATTTCGTTTTTTTTTGTTTTTAGTTATTTTTGCTTTTTGTTTTTTTCTCTTATCCTTTGTATTGTCTGTGATGATATACTTTTTTAATTTTAAATTTAATTACGTTAAAAACTAATAGTAGCTATAGTACATTTTCAATTAATGTAATATAAAAATAAGCTAAAGTTAGAAGTTAGGCTATACCTAAATAAGCACTACCGAATCTATCCATCTACCTATCTCCCGGCCGGGTGGTGGCATTATGGCGCGCAGGAGTAGCAGTCTGGCCGTGGAGAGCAAAGGCCGACTTAAATGGGGAGGCCAGAGGTGGAGAGATTTGAGCCATTTAATGCACAGACTGCCCTCTCCTTAATGGGGCGTTGGATGAAGGCCATTTAAGAACCCTTCTCCGCTCCCCCTCCTCCGTCTTAATTATCCACGTTCTCAACCTCATGACCCCTATAAATCGATCGAATTCCCAGTGTAGAAGCTGCCATCTTGCAGTATATAACCTCTCACCCCAGCTAGTACTACCCAAACAACACACAGCAACAGCAGAGGTGATATATAGGATAGAATTCCTTTCAGTGTTTAAGGCGCGTTGAGGTTGAAGGAGGATGGAGGTACAGCCGGAGCTCTCGCTGGGGCAGACGTCGCTGGGCTTCACCTCCGCGAAGAGCGCCAAGAGCTTGTCGTTGGACTTGGACGGCAGCAGCAGCATCAGGAAGAAGAGGAAGCACTTCGCCTGGGAGGAGGCCGTGTCCCACGCGAGCCTGGAGCTCCAGCTCAATGACCCCTTGCCCCTGGACTGGGAGCAGTGCCTTGACCTACATGTGAGTTTACAAACATATATAACTTCAATTTCCTCGTGCGAGTATCTATCGAACATGTATGCAATATTTCAACATATATACAACATTTCTCGGTCGAAAAATGTTGCAATCAACGGAAAAATATTGCAGACATGTTAAATTATTACATATATATAGACGAAAAATGTTATAAATATAGACAAAAATATTGAATATATGACAAAAAAATGTACTGATTTTGACTCAAAAAAAACTATCGAAACTTGGCGGAAAAATGTTGCAGTCATCGAAAAAATGTTGCAGATATGTTAAAATGTTGTATATATAGGCGAAAAATATTGTAAACATGAGTAAAAAACATTGCATACATGACAAAAAAATATCAACTGATTTTAGCTCAAAAGCAGTCGAATGTTCAATAGCAGTTCCGTTTCCTCATTAGTAACGCATACATATTGCTAAATTCTTACGTAGCAAATTGCACCACAGAAGCACCCTGCACAATAGCACAAGCCATGTATACACGTGGCACCACAATGAAACTACTGTCGAGTTACTGAGCTGGCAGAACAGCCGAAGTAGCAGAGCTCTGTGATAGGCAGGCAAATGCCAACTCATGGAACGACGTAGCATGTGCATGCATTGTAACATCTGCGCTCAAATGGTTACTTTCATAGTTGATACTACTAGTGAAGCTCATGATTGGCCATAGATTGATGCTGCCATACTTGCTTTTTTTACTAATTAATGACCATATATGAATATATGACGTTTTTGTGGCAGTCTGGAATGATGTACTACCTGAACAGGAAGACCATGAAGAAGAGCTGGGTGACGCCCAAGGAGGAGCAGGGTGCTCTGAACCTGGAGCTCAACATCTCGACGATCCCGTCAAGTTTCGACGGCAAGACGAGCTCGTCTGTCTCCGTTGCGGACGACAACACGAAAAGCATCAGCAACATAAGCTCCGCAGGCCACATGGTGGCCGTGCCGTGCGTCAACTGCCACCTCCTCGTCATGCTCTGCAAGTCCACCCCGGCGTGCCCCAACTGCAAGTTCGTGCAGGCATCGGTGCCGGCCATGCCGCAGACGCCGCCCCGCCGGCTGGACGCCGTCAAGCCGCTGGAGACCCTGAGCCTTCTGCACTAGCTAGCTGCACGCGTTGTTGCACGCAGGGCGGGCAGATGGCTGTAGAAAGGGGAGACAGCAAGTGATCGAAAACTACAAGTGTATTACTCAATACTACTGATGATAGATGAGCTAGATGGGGCTGTGTGGATATACTGCATGAGTGCTGCTGCGCATGCTAGATTGCTTCAATGCAAATGAGGCGATGAAGTAGTAAATGGAATTAATGAAGCCTCTTTTCTCTTCTCCATTAAACAAATAATCAAGGATGGCATATCAAAAAAAAATCAAGGATGGTGATGCTCCTCTGCACCATCATAAAGACCCATCACTCAAAATTGGTACGATTTTTAAGGTGTAGATCAGACTGCATCAACATATATGGAGATTGGAGAGTGCAATGAATTGTAGGAGTAGTACGTGTGACTATTACACACTCTTTCCTTTAAACGCTGACTCTGTTACTATTACTCACTCTTTCCTTTAAACGCTGACTCTGTTACTATTACTCACTCTTTCCTTTAAACGCGGACTCAAGTGCTTCATGGTATCCTGAGATGCAGAGGAACAGTAAAAGGATGCTATGCTAGGTAGCGGACTTTCAGACTTGAGCGCATTGCGCGTCCCCTTTAGGATGTCATTGTTGTCTCAGGCCACTGCATAGAAAAAAACAGAGAGGATGATTCATGAGTTGCATGGCGAACAAGCCCATGCTGAGATAGCCATATAAGAACACAGTGACACGTAATCGCACCGACGGACGCTTTGACGTGTCGTTGCTGACTCACCATGAAGTCCACAGTGACGCCTGTAATCGGAAACTTTGATTTACAACACTATTTTGTACAACTTCAATCATACATAAATATACCTTGATCCATATTACAGCAAAATTTTCTTCCTTGTAGTAAGTCTTTTCTCTTACCTCTGCCTTTTCCTTACAGCGTTCTTTTGATGATCAAAGAATTAGCACTCAAGTGTATATGTGCACATATACTACCATTTGCTTGTTCAGACTTTCAAATGATAATCTCAGCTGAACCACACATCAAATGGACAGCCCAACAGCCCTTTTATAACGAGTGAACAGCGGCCTTTCCAAACGACGCGTACGTGCAAATCACATATGCAGTCACACTACGTTGCGCCGCTGTCTGTTCACCACTCGCCGGCCGTTTTGCTCGCGATGTTTTGCATGTGCAGCCGCATGCCGTTAGACAGCCGGCCGCTCAGTTCATACACGAGTAAAAGTGCTGTTACGTGAGTAGCCGCATGCAACTGCATGCTACGTGCAGTTAAGAATGTTAATAGCACATAGAGCCATGTATGCTTTTAAGCAAATGTGACACACAACTGCTGCATTGCTGCTACTCCATTTTAATACACATACAACATAATTAGTAAGGGAGGCAAGAGGGATTTAAAATCCAATAATTCTAATACTTTAAATCTAGCAACTATTATACTAGATCTTTTATAATTAGAATTAATCCAATAAATTACATGTGACACTTTTTCGTTAATTAAAATTAACAACGCCAACTCAGCATCCGCCCGCTATGGATAAATGAAAGATGTGGGAGTATAGTCCTGCGCGGCTGCTGATTGCCAAGAAAGTTTGGCGGTTTCACTTGCCGGTCCATAGAATTCTTCCTACATGAAAGCGGGCGCTCCAGTAGATTGAAAAGCACATCAATTAATGCATTCCATGTTGACAACGCATTAACTCAGTCCTAACTAATTAATGCCATTCTAGCGCGTTATACGGCTGTTTGCTGCATGTAATGGTCAGGACAGAAGAGAAGTTAGGAGTCACGTGGAACTGTATTTTCCATATAAGACCGTGTGACACTATGTAAAGGTTATTTTATAGTTGTGATGAGTAATTGATCTTTACTTTAGAATTTGTATAAAGGCTGAATTTGGTTTTTGAGGTTTGTGCAGAAGTTTGTTGGCTTTACGACCTCTGTGTTCGTCTTTGTGATTGGCAGTCTGTCTTACGACTTGGTGGTCGTAGGTGCTATTACGACTTAGTGGTCGGTCGGTAGATTCTACGACTTCTACTTATGACTTGGTGGTCGGCAGTCGATTTTATGACTTTGAAGTCGGCAATCAGGCTTACAACTTTGTGGTCGATGGCCAGTTTTACGACTTTGTGGTTGGCATCCAGTTTTACGACTTTAAAGTCAGCAGTCGGTTTTACGACTTTGTGGTCAGCAGCCAGTTTTACGACATTGTGGTCAGCAGTCAGTTTTACGACTTCGTTGTAACACCCCAGGACGCACATTACCCTGGGATGCTACTAAAACCACTTCACAACTAGCCAATTTACAAGATAAATTAAACAGGCAACAATTACTAAACAAGTTAATATAAGCGGAAGCGTAAACAACTAAACAATAACAGGATAGTGATAGCAATTCAACATTTAAAACATCCTCCAACATTTTAATCTAAAACATAGTTCACAAATTTAGCATTATTAAGATAATGTAAACAAAGCTATGCAAAAGTCTAGAATCCTTTCAACTTTATTACAGCATAAAAATATGATTCACGTGCATCAGTGTGGTGCCGCTCTACCCTTCCCATGCATGCTCAAAGTCCACCTGTAGGGAGGGGGAAAGAAGGGTGAGATAAAATCTCAGCAAACAAACAGTTTAACATGTTATTCATCATTTATAATTCCATACAACCACAACCACAATTCATGTCCACCATTATTAAACCACCACAAACTTCCATAAATCATACCTCCCCAATTTCAGATTTAATTGGCATATGAATGCAGTCATTTTATCCACAATTAAATGCAAATGAAACATTTAATCTTCCACATACCACAATAGATTAATCATCAACATTTAATCTTCCACAATTAACAATGTTTATATCCTCAACCTCAAATCACCATCAATGACTGTAAAGCATTAGCAAATAAATCTTGTTTGACTACTTTAAAACCTCAACCACTATCACCACCAAAGACAATGAAACATATATATGTTGTATTTCAATACTTTATTATTTCTCACATCAACAACTGCTATCAACAATTACCACAAGAGAAAAGAATCTCATACCACAACCACAACCCTTACGATACACAAGGGACGAACCTCATTTCACGACCACATCCACATTCTCATACCACAAGTAGCTCACATGAGCCAATTCCACATTACAACTATGAAGTTGTATATTCCACATTACAACTATGAAGTTGAATATTTCACAAAATAACTTCACTACAATACATCGCATATGTATGCAAAAGATCTTTCCACAATGCAATGCATATAAATGCGTATGCTCCACATCACTCTTTCCCAGTGGGATGAGAGGTGCATCGTATTCGGACAATATACGATCTTTGTCAGACGATCGATCGCGCTAGGTACGTCGACATCCACATATGCAAATGACATGATATGATACGAATGATATGATAATCATAAATCACATTAATCCATCCTCAAGGAGCATTATCATGCTCACAACACATCCACATCCACCACATATTAATTTCAGTTCCGTAATATCACATTAAGCAAGAATTTCACATGTCTACTAGCAGAATATCAACATATCAATTGATCAATACATGCTACCATCTCCACAATTAAAATATCATACAACCAAGGCATAATGTATCAAATTACGATAATAATGTAAATTACAAGTAGAAGGAATAACGAGTTAAACGGTAGCAACCACCGTTACGTTTACTTGCCTCAACCGATGAAACGAAGCAAATCAAGAGTGCTCAGGTACAAAACCACCTGTCCAAAAGGCATCTCTCAGAACAAAGTTACAGCATTCAAACATGACTAAATAATTAAAGACATCGCTAGAACCCCGAACCCGCACAAACTCCTCTCCGCTCAACAATTCAACAATCTACCCACTGCAGTAGCGGTGCTTAACATTTTCGTATCTTTAAAAATATTGATCCAATACAGAAAAAGATACCTCTCTGGATTCATCACTTAAAAGCCTATATTTTTCATGTAGAACATATATTTTTATTTTGATCACAGCTAGGTGTAATTTAATGCCCAAAACAGAGGAAGTTCTCTGTTCTGCAGACTAGACAGCAAGATTCAAATGCGTTCCAACAGCAGCACAGGGGTCCAAAAAAAATGACTTTTATATAGAAGCTAGATTTCTGAATTTCCTACAACTTTCTCAATTGCGTCCATGATCATAAAAATCATTTACTACCTCTAAATCACAGTTTAATCGCAGTCTGTCCCGATCTGTTCCCGTGACAGACAGTGGTATTCCCGACCCTGTTTCTCCCTGATCCCATAGCAAAAAATTCTGAAACAAATATAGAAGATGGGTCTGAAAGTCTTCTACAATTTTCCTTTTGGGAAGATCCGCAGAAAAAATCGTTTACTGGGTCGAAACCGCGCAAACAGACGCTCTGAGCGAATCAATTTACAGGCAGACAGCAGGTAATGTCCAATCGGACAATTAATCTATAATCTCCTTTTAAAATCCGTGACAAGAACCCTAATTATTCTGAAAAACAGAGGGTTGGAATGAGAAAAATTACCTAGAGGATCCCTTGGGATCACCCCTCTTCTTTCCTCCTCTTCTTCTCCTCCTTCCCTTCTTCTTCCTTCTCTTCCCTTTCTTCTTCTTCCTTCTTGGCTCCAATGGACAGCAGCTTGTGGAGGAGGTGGGGGCACCAACCAGGGGGCTGCCCAAGAGGGTGGGAAAGGGGTGGCGGATGTGGGGGAGGGAGAGTGGCAGGGTTTTAGGGAGGGAGAGGGAGGTGCGGCCACCTTGGGCCTTGACCCAAGGCGGTCGCCCACTCCCGTGCAGCCTACTCGGAGGTTTTTATTTATTTATGAATTTATTTTATTCATTTTACACTGTTCTATAATTTTTATTTTTCCATTCCCGCGATTTATCGAAAAACCGGCGACTCCGCGATTATTTTAAAAACTTACGCCGTAATGACGTTCAGGATATTACATTCGTGCTCGATACTCGTAGCTCTGACTGGCCGTGGTCGATAGTCGTAGCTCTGACTGGCCATGGTCGATGATCGTAGCTCTGACTGGCCGTGGTCGATGGTCGTGGCTTCTACTGGCCGTGGTCGATGGTCGTAGCTTCTTCTGGCCATGGTCGATGGTCGTAGCTTCTTCTGGCCATGGTCGATGGTCGTAGTGCTTTGTTAGTGCTATCGTAAGTCGTTGCAATCAGGTTTATTAAAGTCGTAGCCGTTTTCAGCGATGGTCGTAGCGATTGTTATGTGGTCGTAGCATCTGTCTTCATGGTTGTAACAGCCTGTGCGATAGTCGCAACGACTTGCTGAGTGATCGTAGACAGCTGGGAAGTCTTCTAAGGCTACGAGTACCTCATGTCCCAGTGCATCCGAGTAGTCGTAAGTGGTATAAGACCAGTTGGGTTGTTCTCCGAGTGCATTCTATTTATGCAGATTGATGATTCCCGTGTATTGTGCGGTGTTATGTGATGCTTTCTTGTCAGTGGTGTTTGCAGGACTTTAAAGCAAGGTCATGGTGAGGCATGGAAGGACCGGGACTAGGCACAAGGAAGTGTTGAGGTCCAGAATGGTCAGGAGAAGCCGAAGATGACTAAGGCTACAAGGTGGCTGCAAGCGTGGTCGGCAAGAAAATAGGAAGCTTCATGGAAGGTGATGGAAGGGCATTTTGGTCATTTGCTTAAGACCCAAAAGGAGGCATTTCTATTAAAGCATTATTGTACTATGTGTGTTAACGGGTGCATAAGAAAATACGGTGGTAGGTAGGGGGTTAACGGGTTATCCCCACTATCTAGACGCTATAAAAAGGGATGGAGGGCTAGACATCCAGTCTGCTATCTGGTCTTTCATTTTCTTGTGTGTGTTCTGGATTAGGGTTAGGGTTTTGTGTGTGGAGCAGTTGTGCTCTTGATCCTCCTGAATGGAGTGTCTATAGACTCAATCTTCAGAGCAATACATCTTTTCTTGATCAATCTTTTGAGTATTATTGATTGTATGGAATTGAGTTGGCTTGGTCTTGTTAATCTGCTTTCTCGGTTTTCCTCTGTTCTTTGATCGTTTCTTTTCTTTCTTGTTTTGAGAGATCGTTCCTACCTATGGTCTGACTTGCTGCATGTTGGGAAATCATATTCAAAGCCATCTTCGCTATTCTATTACCATGAGCAAGATCTGATTGTTTGTTTGTCTTCTCAGTTTCTGTTTTATGCGTTTATGATAAAATCACAGAAAGATCTCTATTTACTTGCTAAGTTTTCAATTAAAGTTCAGGGCAGACCCTTGAGATCTTAATCTTGATGTGTATAAAGTTTCTTGGCCAATTGATCTTTAAGTCAAAAGTTATTTGGAATCTTGGCCTTGCAGTCATGCCCCTCACTGACCCTCCTCTATTTTTTCGAGAGCGTTACGACCACATTCAGATTTGATGAACCTAAAATGAAGCAGTCGTAATCGGTGTAGCCTTAGTTTGGAATGTCGATCGGCTTTATGACTATGTTGGTTTCGACCAAGGTCAAGTTCCAGACTACACAACACTGATTTTGACCGCGCTGATCTTTTTGGTTGCAGACTGGTTTTGACCACATTGGTTCGACCACTCATTAGTTTATGACCACGTTGGTTACGATCACGGTGCTGACTGGTTACGACAATGCTGATTGTTCGACCACTCGTTGGCTTACGATCACGTTGTCTACGACTACTGCAATCTTTTCTGATATTATTACTTCTGGTCTTGGTGGTTATGGACTACAGTGACATCTGTTCGGTAGTCGATTTATGACCACATTGTCTGTTCTCGACCACATTGTCGGGTTTACGACCACATTGTCTGCTTCCGACCACATTATTAAGTTTATGACCACATTTTCTATTTTCGACCTCGTTGTCGTGTTTACGAGCACGTTGTCGTGTTTTGACCACATTGCTGGTTTCCGACCACGTTGGTAGACTTCGACTATCTTACTGTTCTTGCTCTGTTTGGTCTCTCTTCTTGGTTTTCCAGTGAGCTTGTAACCCTAGTCTTTATAGCTCAATAGCTATTGGAGAAGAAGGGTTAAGTAAATACTTGGGGAAATTTTAAAGGCACCATTCACCCCCTCTGTTGCATGTCCGGTGCTACAAGTGGTATCAGAGCCCGGTAGCTCTTTTCAATAGATCTTAACCGGTCTTTGGAGCCATGGCAACATATAAGTATTCCACCAAGCCTCCTATCTTCGATAGGGTCGACTATTCCTTTTGGAAGAGTAGGATGAAGTCTTACATACAGGCTCAAGGTTGTGCAATCTGGAGAAAAGTTAAGACTCGATTTGTTGTTCCTGCCGATGAGCACATCACAGCGATGAATACGCCAGATGTGGAGGCAAATGCTAAGGCAAGGAACATTATCATTCAAGGTCTTAGATGAAATGAGTTTGATTGTATCTCTCATCTTTCGTCAGCATATGACATTTGGGTGACCCCCGATGCATACCATGAGAGTATCACCCAAATCAAGACTGTCCGACAGGACCAATACAAGCGAGAGTACAACAAGTTGGAGATGCTCACTGGTGAGTCCTTGGATGTTGAGATGCTCACTGGTGAGTCCTTGGATGAGTGCTTTGCCAGATTCCACAAGATATTTAGCAACCTCTCGAGCTGTTGGTCTTACATACCTAGACTCAGACAATGTTTGCCAAATGCTTTCTGCTTAGATTTGAGAGTGTGGGAGATGAAGGTGACCACCATCAAGGACATGACTGACCTGTCAACTTTAACTCTTGATGTGTTGTACTCACGCCTCACGACTCACGAGATTGACATTGTCTTTTGCAAGTCAATGTCACAGTCGATGGCATTGGTCACCGATCTCGGTTCTGCTTCTAGAGTATCTTTTGAGGTGCTTCTGGTTTCTCTTTGGCTACCCTGTGTGAGATGAGTGATGGTCAATTTGAGTAGTTTCTAGAGAGCGAGTTAGCCTTCTTAGCCAGAAAATTCTCACACGCATACAAGAGGGTTAGGGAGAGAAAAAGGAGTGGGCCAGTGATCTATTTCGAGTGTAGAGGCCCCAACCACATTCGAGCAAACCGCAACAAGAAGCCCCCAACTCGTGATCAAGGCAAGAAGTACTACAACCTTGGCACAGCCAAGAAGCTCTTCCACTGCGTCCTCACCGCCTTCGACAACTTCGACTTCAGCGATATGGAAGGCTGGAGCGACGACGACGGCGAGGATGAACCGCATAAGGACACCAAGAACGGCGACGACTTCATCGGCATGTGCTTCATGGCTGACGAGAACAACATCAGCGATGACGACCTCTACAGTGACTCCGATGAGGTAGGCCCTTCCTACGACTAGTTCAATAGTGCTTTTCTTAAGTTAGGAAAGTTTTATACTAGATCTAGAGCTAGGTGTGGTGAGTTAGAAAAGTAGGTAGAGAGTTTTTCACGGGAGCTTACTTCACTTAGATCTGCTTCCTCCCGTGACGATTGTGATGTATGTACTTCTTTGCTAGGCGATACGAAGAAGCTAAGGACCTCTCATGATAGTATGATCTCTGAGCTTGATTTGCTTAGGGTGGAGAATGTTAGTCTGTTAGCTGAGCTAGAGATGACTAGAGTAGCTTCCCTGTCATCTAACTCTATTGAGACTACATTGTGCACCTCATGTGAGGATAAGGACAATACTTTTAGGGGTCTATATACCATGCTTCTCGATCTAACTTAGACTTGCGAAAGTTGCAATAACCTAAAGATTATCCTAAAAGGGCAGATCATAAAATTACTGAAATGCAAGTTACTTTGCTTGAACCTGTTGCTTCTTGTGTCAACTGCCCTAAAATGACTGCTGAACATGAATCTGTTTCTTAACAATTTCAAGACATGGTTGACCACAATAAGAAAATGGCTCAATATGCATCTAAGGCTCGTGTTATCTCACCATGCAATAATGGTGAAAAACTAAAATCTGAATTGATTGCTTTAGATGACAAGTGTGTGAAGCTCACTAAGGATTTACTAGAGAAGCCACAATTTGCTTGCTCTTTCTGTGCTGAAGTGGGGGGAATCTAAGAAGATGCTAGAGACCTTTAGGAAGAGTCACGAGAACCTGATGGCTAGGATTAAGACCGCCCCTTGTGCGTCTTGCGAAACCCTCAAGATTGAGGTGGCCGTACACAAGGAGAGATATGCACGTGCTATTCGATCTTCTACTTCTGGTTCTTCTTCCTCTCCTTCTGGTGTCTCATCTTCTCCTCTTCCCTCCTCTTCATGCGCCTCTCTTTTTCAGGAGTGTCAGTATCTCATGAGACCTATAGCAGCAGGGGTGATCGAGGTTGCGCCCAAATCCAAAAAAATTGAGTTTATATCTACGGGTTTTGTCCAGGGGATTTCGGACAGTAAGGGTGTACTACCTGCTACTTCGACCTCTCAGATGGTGAAGCCTCATCATGCTTCTTCGACCTCCCAGAAGGTGAAGTATCATTGTACCTTCTGTCAGAAGGATTGACATGGAATTAAAAGGTGCTTTAAGCATGCCAAGATCGCGCGAAGAGATCGTGTTCATGCTCTTGGGCGCTGCCACAGATTGCTTGTCTTGCGTGTACTTGTTCAGGTCGATTTTCATCATGTCCAGAAAGGTCTCTGGGTAGAACCTCCTCTCGAACTGCCGAACAAACTCTGCCCACGACAGCGCTCCATATGCAGCCGTGCGCAGCGATGCACTCCTTCCACGGATCTGAGCCTCTCCCTTCAGAAGTTGCGCCACGTAGCGCACATGATCGGAGGCAACCACCTCGAATGCCTCCATCTTGTCCCCCATATAGGATAGCCACTCTGCGGCTTGAAGAGGAGTGGCCGCACCGCTAAAGCTGTCCAGCCTCCAACCTACCCACTCACGGAGTGAGAGGCCGCTAACTGCTCCAACTGTCGCAACCTCCGGCATCAGATCAGCACAAACACCAGAAGCCAACTGCCCCTGCTTCAACACACTCAGCTCTTGCATTACATATACCATGAGAACATACACAATGGCATGAACAAGAGGACGGCACTGGATTTTTGATCGATTTGTAGCTACTTAAAGGACATTGTGGAAAAAGCACGCATCAAACATACGTACATGCGTGGTGCATGTAGGCGGACATACACGCAGCTAGTAGCAAACCTCGTATAGATACACACAGACATGCACACGAGCATGTCGTACACGCATGCAAGGACTGCCCTGAATTTAACAGTGACAGTGGATCGTGATCTTGCAAAGTGATTGCTAACCTACGTGTAGGTTTGCAGAGTCGCCACAATCCAAAGGAACACCGCCAAGGCTTCCTTTGACAATACCTACGGTGTAGAGCGTAAGCCGTGGTGGGCGATGAGACGGTCATGCAATGACAAGAAGCACGATGTATCAATTCTAAACATCTGGTAACATAGGATCTGTACAGGCATCTACGGAGGGCATCACGATTCTATGGTCTCTATTTGCATCTGGAGGCTCTGCAGTAGAGATAGTTCCAGAGTTGGAGGTGGCAGCACGTCCTAGCTGTTGTTGTCGGAGCCTAATATTGCACCTCTACAACAAACAGAAGGAAAAACCATTTCAGGGACCCATGAACCTGGGTGCGTACCACCACTACTGTAGAAAGCCTAATAATAGACGGTAAATCACAGACGGTTTGACGAAACCGTTTGTGACTGACACTAACATAGACGGTTTTCATTTGGACACCGTCTATGCAGATGGCGTCGAAGAAAATTAGTATCACAGACGGTTCTTAACTATGAACCGTCTGTGATATTTTACTATCACGAGCGACTTTTATTGAGAACCGCGTCGCGATAATATGGCTTTATCACGACGGTTTTATTAAAACCGTCGTGATAATCTCATTATCACAGACGGTTTGTATTAAAAACCGTCTGTGATAATCTCAAAATTATCACAGACGGTTTTTAATAAGAAACCGTCCATGATAATGGCCACCGATATTTATTGCGCCGCCGTAACCCCACCTAATTCATTTCGATCCGGATCTGGCGGTGCTGCACTCTTTCGCTCAGGTGAACTAGGCGATTTCAGGCCAATTAATTTGGTGGAGAAGCAGAGATTGAGCTTTGAAGATTTATACTTTCGTGCTCTAGATATGGTTAGTATAGTATGAAATTTATTTTTCTTTGCATTACAATTTAGATCGATCTAATTAGTTATTGGTGAGTGTTTATTGAAGATGGTTTGGAAAATTGTTGGTTATATAATAGCTGTTGTGTTTATAATATGATTTAAGCTAGCAAAGCCTGAATGCATGTGATATATATGTAGTAATAATTAATTAATTTAATTTTTAATACTAAGGTATTATGTATATACACATAATGTAGGACCGAAGCTGGATGTATGCCGCGAACCGTGTGAGTGAAGAGTACATTAATGGCGTGTCTGCTTTTACAATAGCTGCCGAGGAGGATATGCTGAATAAGGGGGTGGAATATATGTACTGTCCTTGCACTGACTGCGAGGATTTAAAGATGTTTAAGAACCGAGGGCAAATTGAAGCGCATTTGATTCGGAGGGGTTTCAAAAAGGGTTATACGTGTTGGACCAGTCATGGCGAAGTCAATGATCATATGTCGCCGGATGACATCACCGGTGAAGTGAATGATATGCACGGATGACATCGCCGGTGAAGTGAATGACATGTCGCGGATGATGTCGATTGTGGTTCGGATTCGGATAGGTTGCACGATGATAACTGGATCAGATGCTTCGCGATGTATAAGAGAACTATGATGAGAGAGAGTATGTTAAATTCGGGGCTTGATGGAGGACTCGGAGAAACCTTTGTTCACGCACTGCAGGTCAAAGTACACGAGGTTGTCAGCCGTGCTTGAACTGTTGAAATTGAAGGCAAGCAACAGTTGGACTGACAAAAGTTTCACGACGATGCTGGGTCTTTTAGCGGACATGCTTCCAGAGGGAAATGAGTTACCTAAAACCACGTATAAAGCCAAGAAGGTTCTTTGTCCATTGGGAATTGAAGTAGAAAGAATACATGCATGTCCGAACGATCGTATCTGTCATCAGTAAAGAGTATGTAAACATGCACGTATGTCCGGTGTGCAAAGCATCCCGATACAAACGTAACAATCAATCGATGATGACGAGGAGCAGAGGTAAAGAAAGGACCTCCGGTAAGGTGGTATGATATTTTCCTCTAATTCCCGTTTGAAAAGGTTTTTTGCAAATCCAAAGGAGGCAAAACTGCTGCGTTGGCACTCGGATGAGCGCAAGAAAGATGGAATGTTAAGACACCTTGCTGATTCCGCCCAATGGAGAAACATCGATAGGAGTTTTGCAAACTTCAGTGCGGAACCAAGGAATATAAGGTTCGGACTGAGTACAGATGGAATGAATCCTTTTAGTAGCATGAGTAGTCGACATAGCACATGGCCCGTGACTCTCTGCATCTATAACCTTCCTCCTTGGTTATGTATGAAGCGAAAATATATTTTGCTGTCGATACTTATCCAAGGGCCAAAGCAACCTGGGAATGATATTGATGTGTACCTAGCACCGTTGGTGGAAGATCTAAAAGTACTATGGAATGAAGGGTGCATGTATGGGATGCGTACAAGCGAGAGAACTTCACTTTATGTTCTTTATTGTTCTCACCATAAATGATTATCCGGCTTGCTAACCTAATGTGCCGAGTACAAAGGTGCCAAAGCTTGTACTCACTGTTTAGATGGTACCGAGAGTGTGTAGTGAAACACTCACATAAAACCGCTCTACATGCGCCATCGCCGGTTCCTTCTGAGGGCTCACTCATACCGCAAGATGAAGAAACAATTTGACGGAGAGAAGGAAGACGGTTCAGCTCCAAGTCATTTAAAGGGAAAAGAGGTTTATAATATGGTTAAGGATTTAGATATTGTCCTCGGAAGGGACGACATCGAGGGCTCGTGAGAAGAACACCGGAAGAAGAGATCAATATTTTGGGACTTACCTTATTGGAAGTACCTAGATGTTCGACATCGCATCGACGCCATGCACGAGAAAAAAATGTATGTGACACCTTGATTGGTCTCTTACTGAACATTCGTGATAAAACAAAGGACGGCATCAATGCACGGCTTGACTTGGCTGATATGGACATCAGGCCTGAGTTAGCACCGACATGCAATGATAATGGACGAACATACCTTCCCCCGCGTGTTATAGTCTCGTCCAAGGCCGAGAAAAGCGAATCGTGCGATGCTTGCATGGTGTCAAAGTTCGCTCGGTTACTCCGGCAACGTCAAGAAACTTGTTTCGATGCAAGAATTGAAGTCAAATGGCATGAAGTCTCACGATTGTCATGTGCTGATGACACAGATGCTCCCTATTGCAATTAGAAATATTTTACCGATCAGAGTCCGAGAGACAATTATGAGGTTATGTTATTTTTTTAACACAATTGCTCAGAAGGTCATCGATCCCGAAGGACTAGATGCTCTGCAAGACGAGGTGGTGATGACTCTATGTCATCTTGAAATGTATTTCCCTGCTTCATTTTTCGATATCATGGTCCATCTCATTGTTCACCTTGTATGAGAGATAAAAATGTGTGGGTCCGTATTCCTATGTAGCATGTACCCATTTGAGAGGTTCATGGGAATTCTCAAGTCCTACGTACGGAATCGTTCTCGACCAGAGGGCAGCATCGTTGAAGGTTATGCAAGCGAAGAGGTCATTGAGTTTTGTATCGATTATATGGCTCAGATTGAACCGATAGGTGTGCCTCAATCTCGTCATGAGGGGAGGCTGAAGGGTATCGGAACTATCGGAAGGAAATCAATCACTCCAGATATGGATGCGTATACTCAAGCCCATTTCACGCCTTGCAACACATGACTAAAGTGGCGCCAGATGTTGACCAAAGACAAGGATGTGCTTGACAATGTAATCCGGAGTGGCCGGATGTTTGGATCATGAGGCAGCACAACACTCGGTTCAACCAATGGTTGAAGGACCAAATTGCAAGGAGCTCGCCAAGTGAGTTGTTGATATGGTTGGCAAAGGACCAACATTTACAGCCAGATATGGCAAGGGTATGATATAAATGGTTACACATTCTATACACAAGCTCAGGATGTAAAGAGCACTAACCAGAACAGCGGTGTCCGCATAGATGCATTCAATACCGATGGGTTGAGAAGCTCGTACTATGGGTTCATAGAAGAGATTTGGGAGCTCGACTCACGTGCTTTTCAAGATCCCCTTATTTCGGTGCCGTTGGGTGCATCTCCCAGTGTTAAGGTTGACAAGTGCGGTGTCACTACCGTGGACCTCCAACGTGTCGGGTACAAGGACGAACCATTCGTACTCGGCAACCAAGTTGTTCAAATTTTCTATATAACTGACCCGGCAAATAAGAAACGTCATGTAGTTCTTCATGGAAAAAGGAGAATTGTCGGAGTAGAGAATGTAGTGGACGAGGAAGAATACAATCAATTTGACGAGTTACCTCCTTTTGGAAATGGCATAAGGGTCGATGATGAACAACATGACGAAACTAGTTACATACGCACTGATCATCATGAAGGGCTAATTTTTAAAGGAAATAAGCAAGTGGATTGAGAAAGTGCGACACATATATGTGACCATTTGCATTTATGTATAACACTGCATGTGAGTACGTGCATTTGCATATGATTGGGCATGTTAATTTTGCAAATGTTAAAGTTGTTGAGCACCTTGTAGTGATCATTAGGGGAGCATGCAAATGTTAAAGTTGTTGAGCACCTTGCTGGCCGTCTATTGAACTTATGTGTTTGTTGATAATGTCCTGAAGGAATGCACTATATATGCCTCACTATTTGCTGCTATGAATATTTTCGTATGCTAAAATATCCTTGATTATATGCTTGTATGTCAGTTCTATTATGGTCATATACATCATTTCTTTGACTCTTTGAGCATCATGTTGTATGTGCTTATCTAATAGACCCACAAATTGAGCAACATGTCATCCGCGCATTCTTCAACATCATCGCCGGAGGCGTTCGCTCCAAAATCAAGACGCCAAGGAAGAGGGCTATCAAAGAAGCCTGAGGGCCGATTTACCATCACACAAGTCAATGTATCTGGGGTCCCTCTCCTTCCTCCCAAAGCAGTAAGCGCATGGAGAAGAACGATCGAATAGTTGCACGGCAACGAATTGAAATCACATTCAATTCATGGAAGAGCGTGCCTGCGACTCGGAAACGTGAGCTGGTGACATAAATTTTGGCATCGTTCGAGATCCCAGAAGAACACCAAGACGTCGTGCAACGACAAGCCTTGCTAGGGGCATGCAAAGCATGGAAGAACTTCAAGAGCACGCTTGTCAAGGACTACGTGGAGAAGGACGAACGCTCTTTCAAAAATACCCATTCACGGAACCACAATGGGAAGAGTTCAAAGGCGATGAAGACGTCCAAGAGTTCAAAAGTACAAGTGCGGCGCACAAGGCCCTCCAGCAAAAAACACACACCCCACAAACTTGGCATACTGGGTATGCGGGTAAAATCCCGCAGATGGAGGAGGGAGGACGAGCAGCGCCCACGGAGGACACCGCCCGCCATTTGCCAATATCCCTGATGATGCGCTCGAAATTGGATTAGAGCAAGGTCATCTACAACGACGAGGGGCGTCTCCTTTCGAAACCCTGCAGACCGCAAGTGTCTCGGTTGGTAAGATATCGATCAAACTCGTAGCTTGTAATTACTCCACAACCGTGCAGTGAAATGACATGTCGTGCCCTTGCAGAAAGCAATCGAGTGTTGAATCTTCCAGGATCATTCCATGGAACAAGGGAGAAAGATATACTCTCTGCGGCCCTGGGAAACAAGGAGCACCCGGGTCGTACGAGAGGCCTTGGGCTTTACATTCCATGGAAACATGGTTTCCAAGATGACTCAAATGTATCGGCGTCAGAAGAGAAACAAAGCCGAGCGTGACGCTTGGCCACGAGAAGAGCTCAAGGCTTCTCTTAGAGAGGAGATAATGGGTGATCTGGCAGATGCAATCGAGATGAGGTACGCAAGCAGACGTAAAATCGCAGACCGCCCGCGCTCCGTGCTAGCTAGCCCGAGAACCATCCTAGTAGTTGCACGTCCAATCCGACGCAAACCGAGGCCGATTTCTGTGGGCGACATCATGATAATAATTATTATCTCTCGAATGCTTGCTCCATTGATAGGCCTATTCGAGTAGCTAATTCGGTATCGTTATGTAGGAGGCTACGGTCGAGGCTCAAGTGAGATATGCCTCCGTTCCTTGAACGCCGCTTGGGGCCGAGCATATCGATGCAGTATCGGGGCAGGTGCACGGTCAAGCTTTAGCGCCGAGCTTCGAAAAGTTCATGTGGATGGTGTGCATGTCAATTTTGACATCGTCCCGCCATCAAGCCCCGAACGACGAGATCGTGACTCTAGGGCGAGCCATTGGAACATTCATCCAAAGGTCTAAAAGCGACATTTCCTAGAGGCTACTTCACCGGTGGCGAGACCGGATCTCGTGCACCGGTGCCATCTCCACTACAAGACTTGTCTCCACCACCGCTAGCTGCACCCGTGCTATCTCCATGGTTGCTCTTCTCGCGAGCAACTTCCACCGCCGCTACCTTCTGATCATTGCAGTAAAGTCGACCTACAGCCGAGGTAGTAAGGGCAGCAAGGGCAAAGCAAAGAAGACCAATGATGATATCCCGTATCTACCATTGGCCCGCAAATTCGTGCTTGGCGAGCCGTTGCTCGAGAATAAGGGCCTCCAACCCCTAGCAATTAGTTGCCAGCAATTGCACAAGTGGTACATGGAACAGTCCAATAAGCCTGAGGGAGAACGGAGAATGTATCATCGCTTTGTCGCGTTGGAGCATTTACATCACAATCTTCAAGACGGTGTCTTCGTGGTCACCTTTGAGGACTTATTCGATCTTTTCGCGCTCAACGCTCTCGACGTCTTACTCATTCGATGCTGGACGCTGTAAGTATGTACAATCACAGCCTCCGTTCATGTCATACCGATAAATGTCATATATAATTTGTTACTTTTGTGTGTATATATAGACACGTACTGACTAAAGCTAGAACATCCCAATCATCATCGGTTGGTTTCTTGGACCCACACTTGGTCGCCAAGTATACTATCGATGAGGATATGTCCGTCGTCGAGAGGTACATTGCAACAGGACTGTTGGCTCAACGCAATAAGGAATACGTACTTATGCCATACAATCAGAACTTTCATTGGATTTTAATAGTAATTGTACCAAAATGGAACAAGGTATATTACCTTGATTCCTTAAGTAAGAATAAAACGGACTTCACAGTTGTCACCCAAGTAATCGATAGGTAAGTTTATTTTCTCCATACATACCTATATTGTACTCTTTCTTTCATTCCGAATGACTAAGATTAACTTTTTTGAATCACGTAGGGCGTTCGCGATATACATTCAAAAGGGAGGTGTCTCGAAGCAAGGGGCCAAAGGCCTGACACATACTCGAGATTTTAAGGTATTCGCTATTACACATTAATTAATCCTATGCAGCAGTTGGTATTAATGCCTCTTCAATTATTGCTCATTCCATTTTTGCAATGCCACCAGACCGCCAGCAACACATGTGGATTCTATGTTTGCCACCATATGGACCTACTCCTCGATTCCTCGAGGTCATCAATTCAAGGTTTGTCAATCTTTCCATATTTACTTCATACTTATCACGTTACATATATACGTCCATTGATATTCCAATCGACAGGCTGCGTACATCCCGTCAATTGCATTGAAACAGTCCGATCTTTCACGAATTCGAGGAGAGTTGGCGTACTTTTTGGTGGCTCAAGTCGTAAAGCCAGAAGAACAGTTCCACTGCGCACCATGATTTTTTTTTTGCAATGTAACCATCTGAGTGCAAATGCAGTGTTACTGGATATTTTATTTCAATTCAATTAATTCATTTGCGAATTGAAATGGATGCCTTATGTTTGTGAATGAAATGTGATGTGTATTGGATGTTTATGGATGCCTTATGTTTGTGAATGAAATGTGATGTGTATTGGATGTTTATGGATGCCTTATATACTTGTTCATCTGCTTGTTTCAGAGGGCATGGCTAGCATTTCCTGAGGCTAGCCAATAAATAAGAATTGATTTAGGGGCAGGAAAGACTATCACAGCGGTTTTAACTAAGAACCGTGCATGATAGTCGATAATCCTGACGGTTTTTATTAAAACCGTCGGTGATATTACACCACGACGGTTGAAAACCGCCTGTGATGACCTCGATTAACATGACCCATAAATTGGACGATTCACAAAACCGTCTGTGATGACGTTTTTGAACCGTCTGTGATGACCTATTCTGTAGTAGTGCACTTTCCTGTACAATTTCTCGATCGGCCGTGAGCCTATACTTTTGCGACGACCTTGCTAGCAAAAACGGTAGTAAGGGAGGAGTGAAAAGTGGTCTGCATATGAGGACATGACAAATAGTCGCACTAATGTATTGAGATAACATAATTGTTATGCATCACTGTCGGCAATGTATCTATTTGTCATGTGCATCGCTATAATAGTACCGAGGCCACCTTCCATGCCGAAGCACTACCAAACAACTGCCGAGCCACTACTAAGATAAGGGATTTAAGTGTTAGTTCTGTAAAATGCAACAATGAGCATTATTGCCAGTTTGACTTGCTATGATTAATGTAAGAATGAAGGGCCAAAACAAGAAAACATCCACACAGAGTCATTGTTGAGCAAGTGCATGATTGTGTAACCCTTCAACAGACGGATTAAATTTTCTAAAAGTATTGGAGTATATCAGCAGACAAATTAAATGGACTAACCCAGAGTCATTGTTGAGCAAGTGCATGATTGACAAATATTTGGGCAGTGCGTGATTGACAGATTGAATTGACTAACCCAGAGTCATTGTTGAACATCAGCAAAGTACACTTCGGCAGACATGCAAGTTTTCTGAAGAAAAGGTTGCACACTACTTCATATTACCTAAGGAAACCGTGGCCGACATACCTTAAGTCAGTGGCTTGAGTGGCTAACAGCCCACATGTGGCATAGCCAGGCTCTACGATGCTCAGGGGATGTTATGGTGATGAACATATCCCGATTCTTCTTCTCACGCAACAGGTCAGTGATGTAGAACCACTCCTCTGAACCTTCTGGGTAGCCATCCGAGATTACTCACTTAATAAGATCTTCGCACTTCTATCAGACGGTATCTTCCTTCATCAACATGGCGGCGAGCTGCTTCTCATAGTAATGGCATATTCATTCCACACATTTGAGAGCAGGAATCCATGGGCCTGCTCCTGCTTGCCTGCATCCCAGTCCTCCTGGACGCAATATCCACGTGGCCTGAAGAATCTGATGAGTCATTGTTGTCGTTGCTACCCTCCATGTTGAGGCGGCTGCCTCCCGGGGTGTCCGTGTGCTTGTTGGTGCATAGCACGCCTTCAAACATGTCGGCCATAAGCAACTCATGAGGGATCAGTGCTCTCCAAAACTTGTTCAGCGACCCTAAATCCTAACATATAGCGTCAAGCCAGTGTAAGCGTCAATCAAGTTAGCAAGAATGACATATTAGAATTGAGAAACAGGGAGTACGGCACCTCTTCCTATTGTGCCCACCATGACACGTCTGAAACAATGCAACTGGTGTCAAGAGTGAAGCCTAATCTCGATGCATTGACGAAACACTTCAAAACACCTAGTGAACAAAAATGTGAAAGATTTAAAACTTTTGCTTGTATTGCTTTGGCATATGGTTTATTTTCCCTTTTTTGTTTGAGTTCCTATTGGATATAATACATGAATATAAAATGGTGAAGAGAAAATAGGATTGACATGGTTAAATTGAGTTAAAATTGAAGGAATGATTTATTAAAAAAAGTTATGAGCTAAAATGAGAGAAGAAGTGGAATTTAAAATAAAAAATCCAATAGATAAAATCCTAAATGCTAGCTATCTACAAAATCAAGTCCAATTGAATTCAAAAAAGGGATCAATTTAAGAATTGAGAAGTTGTTGCTTCATTGCCATCCAAAAGCCCTAATTGGTATTTTAGAATATGTGAGTTAGTACAAATTGAATTTAGGTTCAAATTCAAACACAATTTTAAGCCGTCCTTGGCTTGAATTGGCAACCTAAATTGAAATTCAAATGAGAAATTTGCAAAAAAAATTCAGAAAATGGGTGAAGGGTGGTTTTGGGCTTAGCCCATTTGACCCTGGCCGATTTTTCCACTGCCCTATTTCCTTTGGCCCAGCCCAGCCACACCAGAGTACACATGGCTGCACCATGCCCCTGCGCCGACCCCGTGTGGCCACAATACCCCACTACTATGGCCGCGCTCAACCTTTGCTAGTGTGCACGTGAGCATTGCCTAACCCTCACCAACAGCTCCCTATGCAAGTTTGCGTTGACCCTGATCTCCCCATGCGCTGCGTGCATGGCTTGCCCTATGCCGGCCTCCACACCGTGCCAAGTCCTGCCGCAATCTTTGACTGGAGTGCCACCACCACTTGTGTTCAAACCACCATACCTTAATTATTGCTGTCATTTAATCATGCTATGACACTGACCACCACGCTGGCTTTCCCCTTGACACACTGTCGCATCGGTGCACATTGTCCCAGCGACCGACCGTGACAGCTAGGCCGCCATTCATGCTGCCATGCCTTGTCTACCCATCTCGACGTGCATGCAAAGTCGTCTCATGCCCCTGTGTCCATGCTCAAGTTAACGATGGTCACTGGAACCACCATGACACCTCATACCATTGCCATGACCGGCCCACATCGCCTGGTAGCACTAGCCCTTATAAAACCCCCACCAAGCTTCCATTTGCATCTCCACACTCCCCTCTCCTTCCCCTCCAAGGAATTGCTCTCTCATCGGCCGAAGCTCACTAGAGCTGCCTTTTTTCTCCAACTCTAGCAACTGCTATCCCTAGCACCTCCTCTTACCTTACCTACTCACGAATCAGGATGATGACCACCGTAGCTCACCATTGCCATGGTCCAGCCTTCCACTACCTCGGGTGCATGTCGTCGTGCCACCCTGGTCTTCATCGAGCCTCACTAACCCCACAAGTAGCACTCTCTTGCCCCATAGATGCTTCCAGTATGAGGAATTGGACTATCTTCTCACCGTTCGCTATAGGGCCATGCTCTAGCCATTGCCGTCGCTCGAGCTTGCCATCGACTGTCTTGCTCCCCATATCAAGTTGTGTCACCTCGCCCAGAGGATCACGCCGAACCAAGGAGCCCATTTCTAGCCTCACCTCAGGAAGTCGACGCTTCTCTCGCTGGCTATGAGCATCGTCTCTCTTTGGTGGAGAAGAAGACTATAGCGCATGGTAGTTAGGATTAAACCATGGTTAATTAAATCTAATAACTGTGCTTAGCTATTCAATAGTCTCGCTAACCCGTGGGCCCTGTTTGTTTAATTAAAGTTTAGTCCCTATGACATGTGGCCCCCTACAATTTAAAAACTCTTTTATAACTAGTTAAAGGAGTATGAGATATTGACAAGTGGGCTTGTTGCACTGTAGCTACAGTGCAAGGGTCCTACATGTCAGCCTCGGGTGGGTTTTCCTTGAGGAAATAATTCAAAAATAAAATAAAACCCTCCACCTGTCGTATCCTGTGGCTTATTCAATAAAAAAATAAATAGAAAATAAAATTATAATCCCTAGGCCCCACCTGTCATTGAGAGACTCTCTCTCCCCTTTATTATTTTCTAGAAATAATTGAAAACTCAAACTTCAAAAGGCCCATTCCCCTTCATCTTAAATCCAAATTAAGTGAAATTTGTTTCTAAATTTATCTAAAATCAATTTATTTCCAATGGAACTAAAATCATGAGTTTTAAAGTTCATTTGAATTTATCTTTATTAGCTGGTATTTATTCAAATTTCTACGCGTTCGAATTTATTAGACTATGAAGCACAATAAGAGCAGTGGAACAAGCAAGATCAAGATCATCAAGACCAGATAACTTGTGAGCAAGGAAAGTCAATACTTTAATCATTTTTCTCCTACAATTTAAATGCACGTTATATTGGTTTAAATTATTAAATTGCATGCTTCAATTTTACTATGCAACGTATATTCGCATTAGCTCATAGTTAATTCTCTATGAATAATTGCTTAATTAATCCTCACTCCTTGCTTTTGGATGTAAAACCTTGTCACCCTAGGAATAATGGTTAACTTACTAGTAAGAAGTCCATATCTAAAGCACCATGCTTAGTCTTGCTTAGATACATGGGAGCATTAATTTGCCCTAACATCATTTCAAACATGAAAAATATGGTTTGGGCAATCACCAGTGGAAGGTGATTGGTATGTTGTAATTTGATTATTTTACACTCCCAAAAACCCTTAACATGCTTATAATATTTGGGCGGATGGTAAGAGCGGTTGGTGTAGTGGATGCACGAGAATGGGTAGGTTGTGGTAGAACTGCCACGATAAGTTTAAGGACTAAATCTTGTATGACCTCCTAGTGTAAAACATCACAACCACAAGTCTATAATGGGTATGACCTAGCTAACTAATTTGCATCGACCTAGTGTTGGTTGTGCCATCAGTGTGAACACATGTAGGTGAGTTGAAGGGAAGGGTCTTTGATGTGACGATGCAAGAGAGAGATTTTGGAAGAGTGGTTGTACCTCACAGCGGTGAAAACCTTAGCGGGTATGGCCTCCCTAGGAAGATGCATTGTAAAAGCCTTGTGGTGACCTTCTTGATCTGTATGTCTAAGGAAACATGTAGAATATAACAAGTTGGTTGTCTCTTATGGGTAAAGTGTGTGACTTATGTAGAGTGAAAACTTTTCGAACAACCATACCCACGGTCATGGGCGCGCATTGGGAACCTGCAGGAGTTATTGTCTATTTCTAAAAACCTTGTGGGTGAGATAAAAACTGGATTGAGTTGCCCTAGGTGGTTGGACCCAGTGATAATAATGGGCGGATGTAAAGCTGATGAACTAGCATTTGATGCAGGTAGCCATGTAACAGTTGATGGAACCTATATTACTACTACTACTACTACTACTACTACTACTACTACTACTACTACTACTACTACTACTACTACTACTACTACTACTATTATTATTGCAATCTTTCACATACTTTACAAAATTTGATTTTAGTTAAAATTGATAAGTCTCAGGAATTTCTATTATTCATAATTGTCAACTAAGGCATTTAGCAAAAGAACCCTAGTCAACCTTGTTCAGCCATGTATCTATAATAATACATTATGTGTGTTGGCTCATGGTACATTGTTGGTTGTGCTCACACTCGCTTAGTCAATTATCTCAGTGGTGGTGGAGCAAGACCCCTATGCTCATCACGATGCTCCAGGTCTTGATGGAGATGAAGATAGAGGAAACCAGAGTAATCATTAGTATTATAGTTTTTACCCCCAGTCACCTGCCTATGGTAGGTTATGGCATCACCTTCTGCGTATCAAAATCATTTTCACTTTTGTAATGTAAATATTTATCCCGATTGACCATTCATGTAGAAACTACCCAATGTGGAATATTTAAACTCTGATGTGTAATATTAATGAATGGTATGATCTATACAATGTATGAAATGATTCAGCAATGTATCTATGAGCACTATCTACTGATCTAGCGAATAGTGTGGTGGAATCACAAAGTATTCTGGATTGGTAAAATCTGGGTCTGATAGTTGCGCTTGAGAGTCTTCCACTTTGCGTAGTCCCATTTCAAGGCATCCCAGGGGTTCTTAAATTACTTCTGGGCATACAACCGGCCGGTGCGCTCCTTGAACTTGTGAAGGAGGTTTGCGTATCCTCGCCTATTCAGACTCCCCGTTGGGCGGTTGTTGGCTAGCACCTCTTCATGACAAACTCTAGGAATGCCAAGTTGGCCACCTCGTCCTACACCTTGCCATTTGTGGGGGAGTTTTCCATCTGCAAGCCCATCAATGAAGTTTGTAAGGTGGCCAGAAGTTAGTACAACAAGAAGTATAACAAGCCGTTCACCTGCGGTGTAGAATCATTTTGCTTGGACACGGTGGAGAGCACTGCTTGCAATACAGCATGAACCACGGCTGGAGAAACCACGCGTACAAGGGCTTTAACAATGGACAGGGAGGTGGGAAGAGTGTCAGAGTGGGCGCATTCCATGGAGTGGACCTCAAACTGGTTAGTGACAACAATTGCGGCGTTCGAGGTTGCCTTATCATTCGACCCCTTCTTGGACTACTGGCAGAGGTGTCGCTCGAAGAAAGCGGTGGAGAACCCTAAGCGCTGGTGCGGGGACACGAGCCGGAGCTGACCAACAGGTGAAGACAATGCCAGGTGGGCACGAGGCCGCTGAGCCAGACTCCGGGGTTGGGGCAGACAAGCACGCTAGCACGATGAACATGCTAGAGGAGGCTGGTGGGAGGTAGAGCAGATCTAGGGATTGTAGGGGATGGAAGAGCGAGGCAGGGTGAATCTGAGGGTGCGAGACTATTAGTGATATGCCCTAGAGGCAACCATGGAGATGATTGTATCACTTCTATGTTTATGAATGTTTGAATAAAATGTTATTTTGTCCCTTGAATAAATATCTTTTATATTGATCAACAAGTACGTGACTTGTTCGTGAAACTCTTTATTCATGTTTTGATGTTATTCTAAATTATCCATGATCTTATATCATTATGTGGGGCAATTATTATTTATAGATCAGCACATGTATTGATTGATAGTCATGTTTCACGGATCATGGATATGAGATATAAAATCAATAATGTGGACTCATGTTAGAGAACATGATGTTGGATTGACCCATCATGAGACACTGCGAGAATTGTTATATTCGTAAGTGTCATCAGTTGGTCTCATACATAGTGTATGTAGGATCCTTAGACCTGAGGTCGTTATTGTTTCCTACATGTGTAATAGTTTGCTTAGGGGTTACCAAACACTACTTCGTAACTGGGTAGTAATAAAGGTAGCTTTCGGGTTTGCTATGAAACATGTAGAGGGATATGAGCAATCAAGATGGAATTTTCCCCTCCTATATAACAAGAGAGATATCTCTGGGCCCCTCGATGTGGTTGGATTAGGAAAGTCCATGGCCATGCCAAATGTGGTTGAGGAGTCAATCACAACTGAGTAATCCACTACAGGTTCGAGTGAAGGATCAAGCTATCATAGGATGGCACGTTTCTCGCCTTGAGTTCGATCTGGTATCATGAGGCAAAGGGATCGGTATATAAGCACTATATAGGTTCATCTGATATGATCTTTATGTGTGTTTGGAAGTCATTATGTCCTGCTAGGGACCGCTATTGACTTATGGGCTGAAAAGGAGTTTTCGGCCTATGGCCAAATACACATGAACCTATAGGGATACACACTTAATGGCTGGAACGATAAGGGGTTGGATGATAGTTTTCGAGTAGAATTCGATCTCTACTCATATCGGATATGATCCAATTGGGGGCTATATAAGGAGAGGTGCGGGGGCTGAGCGAGGTATCCCAAAAACCGCACCCGTCGAAACCCTAGCCGCCACCTCTCGTATCCTCTGTCGTGCGCACTGGTGCTAGCACATCGTCGTATGGTGCTCCATACCTGGACATGTGGACTTCGGTAGATGCGCTGCTGCGACTGCGGTGCTGATCGAGACGATCACGAGGAGGAGACGGTTGGATGGAGGACGTTCGACTACTACCGCAACACCGACACGCTCTTCGTTGAATCGGCTGCTTCAACCCTACTTCCGCTGCACTGCGCGTCTAGTGGTAATGATCTATGATCTCTTACTCGCGTGGCTTTCTGGTTTACGTGGTAGAAAAATTTTAATCTACGCTAGTGTAGCCTACCCGTATCCCAACAGAGACGCCCTTGGGGAAGACGGGAGGGTGGGACCTGACGCTGGGCGCTAAAGGGTAGGCAAAGAAGATCTTGGGAGGCTACCACATGGGGAGCAACGTGAGAAATAGGCGGAGAGAGCGAGTGAGGGAAGGACCTAAGGAGTGCCGTAGGGGGCAGTGGTGTGCAGGTAACCACAGGTATGGAGCCGAATGGAGCGGGTACAGTGGCGGCCGTCGGAGAGGCTCCATGGGAGGGAGCCGAGGTGGCACCCGCAGGCTCTGGAGGTGGATAGAGGGAGGGAGGCGGGGAAGGAGGGGGTGGAGTGGATTGGGGGAATGGAGGCACGCAGGACCCACTGGGGCCAGACGCGGTTGGAGTGAGGGCAGCGGCGAGCGAGCGGGTTGGATCTAGGGGAGGGAGGCGTGTGGCACGCAATGAGGGAACCCTAGCAAGGACATGCTTGGGGGACTGTTTTGTCGACGCGGAGTAGGTGCGTGTGTAGTTGGCCTACGCCCAAATAAGCTACCCGTTTGGTGGGGCTAACGGCTTATGGGGCACGAAGCTTTAAGCCATAAGCCACCGGATACGCCCTTCTGAATGGCCTAAATCTCCTCTTGTACTATTGCATCTTGTCTTTGAATGAAAGGTAACACCCACTCTGTTACCTTTAAGAAAATATAGAGAAACAGAAGCCCAAATATTGTTTCCTAATGTACTAAATAAATTATCGTTTAGACAAATTTTATCATGGTTGTCCTGTATTTTTGAAGCCAACTCTACTAGCATTTAGAATTTTACATGAGAATGGAGTACAATGCATAGGTGATAAGACAGAGGGCAACTGTTCCTAATTTTGCATGTCTTAGTCAAATATATAACCTGGTGATGCTCAAAACAGTTTGCTAGATGGTAGTTTGCCCTAGCATGGCCTTCGTAATAAAGAGTATTTATGATTACTAAATACTCGTTAGTACTCCACTGTACTCGTACATATATTCAATGAATCTAACACAACTACTAGTTCTGTGCATTAATGCTTCCCATACACTGGTATTCTTACTGCATTTGTAGATAACCAATAGTAGGCAAAATATTTCATGCTGTTGAATACACCTATAAAATATCAATGTATTCAATATAATTTTGGAGAAGGTTGGGATTTGTTGGCAGAAAAGATATTGCTGAAAACCTCTAATAAAGAGGACATGGTCCACATCAAAAAACCTAAGTAAATGGCATAGCAGATTTTGTCCAGCAAGAAATAGGGAAAGATGTAGATTAGCACTAATAAATGTGAGGACAGATGAAATAAGTAAGTGTGAGGACAGATGAAATAAATGGGCGTTCAGAGCCATCACCACAAAACAAAGAATATTTGAAGCTTTGGAGCAAAAGAACCAAACAAACAAATCGAAAAAAATTGAAACCATGTAATGATGTTATTAAAGGATTGCGCGAAGGCTACGATAGCAGAAAACAAAACTTTTCTACCGCACACAAGGACATCATGCTTAAAGAGGATCATGGATCGTTACCACTAGATGCGCAGTAGCAATGAAGAAGAGTTGGAGAAGCCGATCCAACCACGCGTCGAGGTAGTAGTGGAAGTAGTCGATCGTCCCAACCGATCGTCTCCTCCACGCGATCAACCACACCACGAGCAGATCCAATCTGTAGGTTGATGCCGATCAACGCCGCAAACGGCGGCGCCTCACCGGTATCCACACGTCCGGGCGGGGCGCCGATCGCGAGTGTACCAAAGACATGCGGCGGCTAGGGTTTGGCTCTCGAGGTGGCGGCGTGGTTTAGCTCGGGATTATCGATGCATCCCTCAGCCCCGCCTCCATATATAGACCTCCTCACTTGGGCACTCGTGGACCGAGGCCCAATAGGAGTCTATCCGGATCTCTATCCGAATTGAGCCCATATCCGAATCACATTGAATTAGTGCTCCAACCCGTTAAGTGTGCGACCAGCAGGTTCACGTATACTTGGTCGCGACCCGTAAACACCTTTCCGGTCACCGTGTTAATAGCGGTCTCTAGTAAGACATATTAACCCCAAAGTATACGTAAAGATCATATCGGTGAACACCGTAATGTTCTCATGTACTAATCCCTTTGCCTCACGATATAGATTAAGCTCAAGGCGAGACCTGTGTCATCCTCTTAATAGCTCAATCACTCTCTCGATTCCGTGATGGATTATAAACTCGTGATTGACTCCTCAATCACCTTGGCATGGCCATGCACTTTCATAATCCATTACATCGAGGGGCCCAGATATCTCTCCCATAAGGAGGGCAAATTCTATCTTGATCATTCACATCCCACTACATGTTTCATGGCAAACCCAAAGACTACTTTTATGACTACCCGCCATTCACGGAGTAGTGTTTAGTAGTCCCAAAGTAGCTACTACGCATCTTGGGAACCATGATGATCTCAAGTCTAAGGATTCCACATATAAACACTACTTGAGACCAACGATGACATATGGAATCTCTGCGGTGTCTCATGGCGGGTCTATCCAACATATGTTCACTAACACATGTCCATATTATTGATTTGGTATCTCCATACCATGATCCATGAGACATGATCATCAATCAATACATATGTCGATCTTTGAATCATATTTGTTCCTCATATGAAATATAATCGGGATCATTTAGAAATAGCAACATTTTGGCATTAAGAGTCCCATGAATAAGTCACATACTCATTGATCAATAATGATAATGTCTATTTCAAGGAACAAAGCAATGTATCATAAACATAGTATGTGATATATTCAACATCTCCATGTTGCCTCTAGGGCATATCACCAATGAGTCTCCCACTTGCACTAGAGTCAACCATGTAGGTATCTAATACCCATTGCCCTAGTGTGAGCCTCATGCTTTGGTGGGAAGCGGCTTTGTCAACGGATCCGCAATGTTCAAATCCGTGTGTACTTTGCATATCTTAACATCGCCTCTCCACAATCTCGCGGATGAGATGAAATCGCCGAGAATGTGCTTGGACTTACAGTGCGATCTAGGCTCCTTGGCTTATGCAATGGCTCCACCGTTGTCACAAGAGAGGTCCATTGGGCTGGAGGCACTAGCCATCACACCAAGCTCGAAACAAATTTCTTGATCCAAACAACCTCTTTAGCGACTTGAAGCCGCTATGTACTAAACTTCATTGTAGAATCAACAATCGTCTCCTCGCTTGGAACTCTTCCACCACCGCACCGCCATTCGTGAGAACACAAATCCAGATTGCGATCTAAAATCATCTTTGTCGGTTTGGAAGCTAGCATCGGTGTAACCATTTACAACGAGCTCTTCCTCACCCCATAGACGAGGAACACATCTTTAGTTCTTCTCAAGTACTTCAAGATGTTCTTACGGTAATCCATTGACTTTCACCGGATCATTGGTATCTACTCGTAGCACTTAAAGCATACGAGACATCCGGGCGTGTACAAAGCATGGCATACATAATGGATCCAATAGTCAAGCATATGGAATCGCATTCATTTTATCCGCTCATCGGTGTACTAGGACACCGATTCTTGCTAAGATTTATACCATGTGACATAGGTAGGAAGCCTTTCTTGGAATCCCGCATGTTGAACCTTTTCAACACCTTGTCAATGTAACGTATCTTGGCTTAATCCAATCGCCTTTTGATCTATCTCTATAGATCTTGATGCCCGAATATATGCCGCCTCCTAAGTCTTTCATAGAGAAACTATTTTTCAATGAAGACTTATGATTCGAGCATAGGAATGTCATTTCCGATCAATAATATGTCATCCACATATAAGACCGTAAACACGAGCGCTCCACTAGCCTTTTGTAAACACAAGGCTCTTCTTCGTTCTTGATGAAACCAAACCCTTTGATTACTTCATCAAAGCGAATGTTCCAACTCCGAGATGCTCGCTTTAATCCATAAATGGATCTTTGCGACTTGCATATCTTTCCGGTGATTGCGGATCGACAAAACACGTGGGTCAGGTCATGTACATCCTCACTCGATTTCCATTAAGGAAAGCTGTTTTGACATCCATTGCCATATTTCATAGTCGAAATAAGCGAAGAATCGCTAGAATGATCCGAATAGACTTTAGCATTGCGACGGTAAAAAGTTTCATCATAATCAACACCTTGAATTTGTTTGAAACCTTTGGCCACCAATCGCGCTTTATAGATGTGAACATTTCCATCTATGTCTATCTTTTCTTGAAAACCCATTTGCACTCAATGGTTTTAACACCATCAGTGGATCAACCAAGTTCCAAACTTGGTTCTGTGCATGGATTCAATTTGGATCTCATGGCTTCAAGCCATTTCTCGTCCGGTCCCACCATCGCTTCTTCATAGGTCTTAGGCTCATCGTTGTCTAACAACAATATATCCCGTTGTTGAGTAGTCAAGAACATGTACCTCTCGGTACACGACGTGACCTCTCGACCTCGTGGTGCGGTGTGTCCACAAGGTTCTTCAACAGTTTGTTCATCTGTTGTGGTTACGTAGGAGTGAAACGTTTTGGTGTTTCTCGAATTTCTTCAAGTTGCACCTTGCTCCCACTATCCCTTCTTGAGAGAAACTCTTTCTAAGAAGACACCATGCCAAGCGACAAACACTTTGCCTTCTTCTTGATTATAGAAGTAATATCCTTTTGTTTCCTTAGGATACCCGATAAAGAAGCATTTATCGATTTAGGACCGAGCTTATCGATTGTAAACGTTTTACATAAGTCTCACATCCCCAAATCTTAAGAAAAGACAAGCTAGGACGTTGTCCCGTCCACATCTCATATGGTGTCTTTTCTCGATTTTGATGGAACCTGTTTAGTGTGAAAGCGGTGCTTCAAGAGCGTACCCCAAAAGACAACGGAAGATCACCGTGGCTCATCATGGGCGCACCATATCTAATAAGGTGCGATTTCTCTTCGAGATACCCCATTCCATTGAGGTGTTCCGGGCGAGTCAATTGTGGAACAATTCCACAATCCTTCAGATGATTACCAAACTCATGGCTCAAATACTCGCCTCCACGATCAGATCGTAGAAACTTGATTGTCTTGCCTAAATGATTTTGCACTTCATTTTGGAATTCTTTGAACTTTTCAAAGGATTCAGACTTATGCTTCATCAGGTAGATATATCCATATCTACTAAAGTCATCAGTAAAAGTTATGAAGTAATGAAAACCACCTCTGGCTGTTGAGCTCATTGGTCCACATACATCAGAATGTACGAGTGCCAATAAGTCACTTGCCTGTTCACCTTGACCGGTGAAAGGTGCTTTTGTCATCTTGCCAAGTAAACAAGATTCGCATGTCTCAAATGATTCAAAATCAAATGAGTGCAGAATACCATCTCTATGGAGCTTCTCCATGCGTTTCTCATTTATGTGACCTAGCGGCAGTGCCAAATAAACGTGGATTCAAATCATTCGATCGTTGCCTCTTTGTATTAATGTTATAGACCGATGACTCTTCAAGAGTAAGAACATATAACCCATTCACCAATGGAGTATGACAATAGAACATATCTTTGAGATAAAGAGAACAACCATTGTTCACAGATCTAAAGTCATAACCTTCTGCTTGTAAACATGAAGCAGAAATAATGTTCTTGGAAAGAGATGGAACACAATAACAATTATTCAATTCCAAAACTAATCCGAAGGTAAAGACAATGGCATGGTGCCAACACCACCGCAGAACTTTTGCTCCATTGCCAACGCGAAGATCCACTTCGCTCCTCCTCAAACTTCTACTTCTTCTTAGCCCCCAACGATTTGCAAATGTGAGCAACCGATCCGTATCAAATACCCAAGAATCGAGAGATGAAGTAGCAAGATTGATTTCTATAACATTTATACCGGAGCGAAGTCGCATTCCTTCTTTTCTCAAGATCCTCCAAGTACTTTGGGCGTTCCTTTTCCAATGTCCCGATTGCTTACGTGGTAGCAATCGCATCGAGCAGCCCCTTCTTGACTTGCTTGGCCTTAGAACCGCCGCGATCTCATCGGGAGCTAACTTTCTTTGACCGCGCTTTCTTTACATAGGGCTTGCCCTGCCTTTCGCATCATCATCACATGATGGCTGCTTTTCTTAATGCTTTCCTCGGTGATTTTAGCATCCCATGCAACTCACCAAGGTCTTGTCCATGTTGTTCATGTGATAGTTCAGAATGAATGGCTCAAAGCTCGAGGGGAGCGACTGAAGAATCACATCAGTAGCCAACTCTTGGCTAAGGGAAAAACCAAGCTTTTCCAGACTCTCAATGTAGCCAATCATCTTAATCACATGAGGGTCGACGTTCCCTTCGCAAGCTCACACGCAAACAAGGACTTTGAAGTGTTGAACCTCTCAGCCCTTGCTTGGTTCTCAAACATACCACGCAACCCCACAATGATATTGTAGGCATCTGTGTTCTCATATTGCTTCTGAAGCTCAGAGGACATTGTGGCAAGCATGAGACAGCTCACATCAAGGTAATCATTCGTTTGCTTCTCATAAGCTCTCCGTGCAGCCACAGTAGCATTATCAGGCAAGTCATCAGGATAAGGAGACTCAAGGACATACTCCTTGCGCTCTTGCTTGAGAACAATTCTCAAGTTGCGATACCAATCCAAAAAGTTCGTTCCATTGAGTTTTTCTTTCTCAAGAATAGATCGCAAATTAAAAGAACTGGATGCGGCATTAGTTGACATGATCTACAACAAAGAATACGCAAAGTTTAGCACTATGTTTATGTTCATCTTTTATTAAACTATTTAACGAAAGATACTCCCACTATATGTTTTGTAATCGTCTTCCCTCTAACGACATATAGTGGTCAAGATCCATGTTCATCTAAGTTCTAGTGAGCTTTGGCATCACGCTAGAAACCTAGTGACGTGGTAAGCAACACTTGCTAATCACATCTTATGTGACTCTTGTTTGTTGGGTGACATCAATATGTCCCGGCCCCAACCTATGCCCCAAGGTCCAAAACTGTTTTGATAACCTTGTTAAGTAAACCAATACTATGCATGTGGATGTCCGACATCCACCCTATTAGATCAAGATAGTTGATGGTACTACGCTTTGGCGGACCTACCAAACAATGATCATGATTCTTATAGGCGCGACAATTGGAAGGGCATCAAAACAAATTCTTAATTTTTCTTGAGAGAAGCTATTCTATCATGAAAACTAACCCTTAGTTGGTATGGCATGAAAGAATAGTATGACAAGAAATAAACATCACATGCATATAATCACATTATCACGTGAATGGTATGGCATTTTGTATCGTAGTGGTCGCCATCGCCATGGTTCCACGGTGATATTCTTCGCCACACTTCTTGTCCTCTTTGTCATCATGCTTGAAGCCTCCATAGCAAAGAACTAAACTATTACAACTAATAGGTAGCAAATGAATTACATGGGAGCTCAAGCATCACAAGTCGACACGCAGTCGTTATACAATTAAAACGACCTCAACCCTATTGTGATTAATCGACACACAGCCGCCAAAACACACATACATCACATATGCATCTATGCCATACCATTCACATCATTCCTGCAAAAACAAGTTAAGCGTAGAACGATTCTACCACGACATGAATATGTTTCTATAACAATCTATGCGTATGCAACGGCGGTCCGAGCCCTGAAAACCTCACGGAATTACATAGATCACATCTATGAAATCGCTATGAAAATCTCATCGGGCCGATCAAATCAACCCAAATCCGAGCCATTCAAAATGTCTCAATTTTCATTAGATCAGTCACATTGATCATCGCGATCGGTATGCTTGAGGAGACCGCAACATAAGACCTCGATCCGTTGGCTCAATCTCACGATCGTGTTGTGATTAGCCCGATGGTGTTACCAACGGTAGGGGCAAGTCGCGATACATCAAAGAAGAACACGAACTAATCTTTTGGCCACATGATGCTATCAACTCATACATATTCCAACCCTTATGACCGATTGATCTAGTCCGTAATAGATCCAATCTATTACAACCGCTGATCCAGATCGCAAACTAAGCAAGATGGCTCTGATACCACTAAAGGATTGCGCGAAGGCTACGATAGCAGAAAACAAAACTTTTCTACCGCGCACACAAGGACATCATGCTTAAAGAGGATCATGGATCGTTACCACTAGACGCAGTACAATGAAGAAGAGTTGGAGAAGCCGATCCAACCACGCGCGTCGAGGTAGTAGTGGAAGTAGTCGATCGTCCCGAACCGATCGTCTCCTCCACGCGATCAACCACACCACGAGCAGATCCAATCTGTAGGTTGATGCCGATCAACGCCGCAACGAGCAGCGCCTCCACCGGTATCCACACGTCCGGGGCTGGAACGCCGATCGCGAGTGTACCAGCACTCGCGAGCGGCTAGGGTTTGGCTCTCGAGGTGGCGGCCAGGGTTTAGCTCGGGATTATCAGATGCATTCCCTCAGCCCCTCGCCTCCATATATATAGACCTCCTCACTTGGGCTGGTGGACCGAGGCCCAATAGAGTCTATCAGGATCTCTATCCGAATTGAGCCCATATCCGAATCACATTCAATTAGTGTTCCAACCCGTTAAGTGTGCGACCCTGTAGGTTCACGTATACTTGGTCGCGACCCAGAAACACCTTTCCGGTCACCGTGTTAATAGCGGTCTCTAGTAAGACATATTAACCCCAAAGTATACGTAAAGATCATATCATTTGAACTCGTAATGTTCTCATGTACTAATCCCTTTGCCTCACGATATAGATTAAGCTCAAGGCGAGACCGTGTCATCCTCTTAATAGCTCAATCACTCTCTCGATTCGTGATGGATTATAAACTCGTGATTGACTCCTCAATCACCTTGGCATGGCCATGCACTTTCATAATCCATTACATCGAGGGGCCGAGATATCTCTCCCATAAGGAGGGGCAAATTCTATCTTGATCATTCACATCCCACTACATGTTTCATGGCAAACCCAAAGACTACTTTTATGACTACCCGATTCGGAGTAGTGTTTAGTAGTCCCAAAGTAGCTACTACGCATCTTGGGAACCATGATGATCTCAAGTCTAAGGATTCCACATATAAACACTACTTGAGACCAACCGATGACATATGGAATCTCTGCGGTGTCTCATGGCGGGTCTATCCAACATATGTTCACTAACACATGTCCATATTATTGATTTGGTATCTCCATACCATGATCCATGAGACATGATCATCAATCAATACATATCTTGATCTTTGAATCATATTTGTTCCTCATATGAAATATAATCGGGGATCATTTAGAAATAGCAACATTTTGGCATTAAGAGTCCCATGAATAAGTCACATACTCATTGATCAATAATGATAATGTCTATTTCAAGGAACAAAGCAATGTATCATAAACATAGTATGTGATATATTCAACATCTCCATGTTGCCTCTAGGGCATATCACCAACAGTTATCATACAAATCAATTATGGCATTTTATACTAACTCCCTATGTAGACAAATGCATATGTAGACAAGGAAGAATATATATGATCGATCTTGCCTTTCTTATTCCTTAAACTGCTGACAGAGTTCGCATGTGAGTACAGTACATACCAATCCCAAGGGCGTTTGTATTGGATTTTACTAATAGCTTTTGGTTATGATTTATGTCTTTTGACTAAAAATGAATAGTGGTAGTTGAAAGAAGTAACTTTTAGAAGGAGGTGCGAACGGTGCAAAAAGTGAAGGAGAGATGCATTCGCGTGATGGGAACGAGAGGAGTGGGATGGGTGATGCACATGTGACCTTCTGCCTTATCCCCAGAGCAAGATGGTACCAAGAGGAATAGAGTATTGCGCGACGGTATGCTATGCTAGCACAATTTCAAAAATCTACCACAGAAACAAGGAACCTCCGCCAGTAATAAATCATGAGATTACCACTAGACGCGCAGACTCTAGCGGAAGTAGAGTCAATGCAGCGTGTTGGTGCAGTAGTAGTCGTACTAGCCGCACGTCTCCCCCTCTAGCTCCTTTTGATTGTCGTCTCCCCCTCTAGCTCCTTTTGATTGTCGCAAGTCGACATGTAGGTCGTTATACAAATATAGAAAGCCTTGGGCTGCAATAAGCATGACATGCAGACAATGAATATTATATACATACATGCATCTCATACATCATTCACATGCATAATGGGCCATAAAATCCACAACAATCCTGCAAAACAAATATGCATAGAATCACATTCTATCTAACATATCAAGTTATTATCCTAGTTACCATGGTTCTATTCGGTGGTTCCACTCGCCAGTGAGTGGAGCAGAGTTAGAGGAGCGGTAGCCCCTTTTGGGGTCAGATGAACAGTAGCCCCTATTGCGAAATTATTTGGACTACGTAGATCCAATCTACTATTCCATCTATGCAAATTGCATTGGATTAATCACATTAACCCTTTTCGTTCGCAACTCCAATTTGATCAACCAAAATTGATTTTTGTGTACTCCATGGATTTACACCTTCATTGTCTGCCCCGATGTAGAAAATCGACTGGTAGAGGCAATTCATGATTCAACCATGAAAACACGATTACAGAATAGCGATCATGAACTCATCTATAGACCATCGCGCATGGACGATCATATCAACCACTACTAAAATCAATCTATCAGATAGAATGACCAACAGAAATAGTAATAGATCACATCTATGACTCCCACATATCACCATATGCATCTAATCCGAATCTAAAAATGAACGGGATGGCTCTGATACCACTATTGCACAACGGGTAGGCTATGCTAGCACAATTTGAAAATCTACCACATAAACAAGGAACTTTCGCTAGTAATAGATCATGGCATTACCACTAAACGAATAGACTCATAGCGGAAGTAGAGTCGATACAGCGTGTCGGTGCAGTAGTAGTCATACTAGCTGCACGTCTTCTCCTCCAGCTCCTTTTGATCATCACAAGTTGTAGATCATCCTAGTGCTAAAGCTTCGCATCAACACTTCCAAGGTATCCACACATACAGCTCCTTTTGGTCGTCACAAGTTGTAGATCATCCTAGTCTTTGGTGTGCTACCGCAGGTGGTGGTATTGGATGAGGAAGGTGTGGCGACTAGGATTTCGAAATTTGAATTTTTTATACAAACCCTATGCCACTGCCCCTCTATATATAGACATCCATGATGGGCCTCAAACTTGAGGCCCATTAGGAACTCGTGGCCCACATGAATTTAAATCACCATTCGAATTATATCCTAACCCTTTAAGCATGCGACCCTATAGGTTCATGTACACTTGGACATGGCCTGAGTACTCCTACTCGTCCACTAATCGGTAGCGGCCCCTAGCAAGACATGTCAACTCCTATGTATACGTAAAAATCATATCGGACGAACCTAAACAAAACTTATATACATTTTTCTTTGCCTCACGATATCGATCAAGCTCAAGGTGAGTACATGCCATCCTTGTTGATTAGCTTGACAACTCTTTCTCGATCACGTGACTCGAATTCCCTAACTATAGTTAACTCTTAGCAGCCAATAGCATGGCCATGCATTTCTGGAATCCAATCACTCGAGAGGCCTAGATATATCTCTCCTGTTGCATGGAGGGGCACATCCTATCTTGATCGATCATCCTATCTTGACAAAATCCAAAAGCTACCTTTATAACTACCAAGTTACAGAGTAACGTTTAGCAACCCCTAAGTCAGTCATTATGCATCTCAAGTGCGTGCGACAACCTCAAGTCTAAGAACATAGCATATGCATTGTAAATGACACCAACTAATGACATGTAAGAATGCTATGTTCACGTAGTGTCCCATGGTGGGTCGATCCAACCCCATATTCGCTAACATGTGTCCATATTATTGGTTTGATATCTTCATATTTATAACACGTGAAACATGATTATCGGCCAATACATATGCTAGTCTATTCATATGTGTTCTCATATGTTTCTGACTAGGGATCACTTAAGAATAATCATCGCAAATATAGAATTTTACAATCAAGTCACATACTTGCTAATAAATATTAACGATATTATTCAAGGAATAAGATAACATATTATCCAATAAATTATGAACATAACGAAATATAATTATATCTATGATTGCCTCTAGGGCATATTTCCAACATGGAGAAGAAGTTTTGAGAAGCCGAGTGTTCATATTGGCTTTTAACTTTTCTAAACAGAAGCCAGAAGCAGAAGCCAACACCAACATGGCCTAATTGTTTGACTATTTTAGAATTTATCATACTGATTTAATGTGCTAACTGACGTGATTTGCTAGATTCATGAAATGTAAAGAGTTAATATTTTTAGTGAAAAATCATGGACCATGACTTTTGAAGGTCTTAAACAATCAAAAAAGAAAAATGTGAATGGAAAAATAAAATATCGACGACTTATTTTCCATAGGAAAGCTCAATCCTAATATGGTGGTAGAGACAAGAAAATCTTCTAAGAGGATAATATGAATAGTGATATACTGATAAGAATACTGATATTTAAGTTACTGTTATTGCATTATTTTCCTTCTCTGGATAGGATTTTCAATACAAATTCTTGTCTGGATGTAGATATTTTCTTCTACATCTTCCTATTTACACATTATGACCATCGTACACAACACGGGCTTGAACAACACTGAAGTTTGCTGTTTGCACATGAACACATGCTATACAGACATGCAAACATATATTCAAACTGCAACAACAGGAGACCTACCTCTCAATTGATTGAGCAGAGATACAATTGATTATGCATGCCAGTGATTTGACTTCAAGAAGCACTGGTTTTGTGTTTCTTTTTTTCTTCCTGGACTCTTTGTTCAAAGGTTGCCAATAACAGTGAGTAGTGAAGTGCCTTGAGGTCCTTTCTGATAAGCATTCAGGAGCTCCAAGATAAATTTCCACTCAAAAAATATCTGTACAGCTTGATTTCTGGACCAGCATGACCGAGATAATTAGGAAAATTGACATAACCAAAGCAAGTATACATAAATGTATGAGGGGCTCATAATTTTCACCATAAAGAACAGTCAGATTTCAACCAAGCTTGCTAGTACAGAACATTTGTTCCCGACACCTTCTTTCATGCTCTTTCTTTCAACATCACAGAGCTAATTGCATTTCCAGCCAAGCTTACAGGCCAAATGTACTATAGTAGGAGATCAAAGAAAATTATGTCTATCCGTCAGCTTTTTAAATCTGTGATCTTCCTGTTTTGCTGCTTACTTGTCCTTTTCAATCAACTGGCAGAACTAACTATATGGTGCATGGCAGACAGGTGAAGCATTCGTGAAACATTCCTATCACATTAAAAATTTGTCGACGTCGATATAAGACCCGAACAAAACTTAGAAGCATCTCCGACCGATACGAGACCATCGAAGATACGGAGGGACTCAAAGAGAAGCACCACGAATGACAATTGTATTCAATATGAGTGTCTAGTGTTACAAAATGGCCTCCCTCTCTCATTACAAGAGGTCATAATTATAGAGGAGAGGTGGATGTAAGTCGATGAAGACTAGACCCCAGTGTCACTACTACGAAATACTATTAGTAGATCGCCAAATCACGAGACGGTTTGATAATACCGTGCGTGACGTACCTATCACGCATTTATTTTAATTTGAAGACCGTACGTGTTGTTGGTGTCGAAAAAAATGAGTATCACGACGGTTCTTACCGATGAACCGTGCGTGATATTAGAATATCCGCACGGTTTTATTAAAACCGCCGTGGTAATCGAGAATTATCATAGACGTTTTTATTAAAACCATCGTGATAAGCTAATTATCTCCCATAGGTGAAGGTTGACAAGTGCGGTGTCACTACCGTGGACCTCCAACGTGTCGGATACAAAGACAAACCATTCGTACTCGCTAACCAAGTTGTTCAAGTTTTCTATGTAACCAATCCGGTAAATAAGAAGCGCCATGTAGTTCTTCATGGAAAAAGGGGAATTATCGGAGTAGAGAATGTAGTGGACGAGGCAAATACAATCAATTGACGAGTTACCTTCTTTTGGAAATGGCATAAGGGTCGACGATGAACAACGTGATTTAAACTAGTTACATATGCATTGATCCTCATGAAGGACTAATATGCATTGATCGTCATGAAGGACTAATTTTTAAAGAAAATAAGCAAGTGGAATGAGAATGTATGATATATATGTGGACATTTGCATTTATGTATATAATAATGCATGTATGTGATGTATATGTGAATTTGCATTTATGTATATAACAATGCATGTGTATGATGTATTTGTGAATTTGCATTTATGTATATGTGAAAATGTGTGATATATTAGTGAATTTTAAGAATGAGTCATGCATATATATCTCTATGTTCATTGGGTTGTTGTAAAGAAATACACTCTGTGAGGTCTTATTACGATGCTCTCACGGTTGGTGTAGGTAATAACTCCGGTAGCGTGGGAAGGAAGGGCTTATATCACGAGCGGTTCTAGTTTAGAACCATCTGTGATAATAATGATATCATAGACGGTTCTAGTTTAGAACCGTCTATGATAATTATATCACAGGTGGTTCTCAACTAGAACAGTCTGTAATAAGCATTCCTATATATACCCTCGTTAGGGTTTTGCGTGTACACCGCAGTTATAGCTATACCAACCGAGCACGAGACATAACGTCACCGCCTCCCGATCGAGCCTCATGCCGCCACGCCCCCGAGCCCGCCGCCGCCTTCCCTGAGCCCGTCGCCGGCCTCCTAGTTCCCCGAGCCCATCGCTAGCCACCATCCCCAAGCCCGTCACCGGCCGCCTACTTCCCTAACTTTGTTGCTGCCCTTCCCGAGCTCGTCGTGTAGCTTTTCTACACCCGCCTTCTCCAAGCAGCTCTTCTACACCCGCCTCGCAAGGTGATGCCTCTGACTGGATTGCTCATGTGACATGGTTCCAAATGCCGAATGTTCCATGTCGTCAGTAGATTTATAATGCCGAGTGCTAGGGCTTTTGTTGATATCATGTCCTATTTTGGGGTTCAATGGGCAGTGGCCGCTGCAACTTGTATTTGAGTGACTCAACTAATACAATGTTATTGATATGTAACTTGATATGTAACTAATACAATATTTGTATTTGGCCACTGCAACTATTGATATGTAACTTGATATGTAACTAATACAATGTTTGTATTTGTACTGCAACTATTGATATGTAACTTGTAACTTACAAAGATATAGGAATGTTATTGATATGTAATTTATGAATTGTGACTTGTAACTTGAATTGTAACTTGAATGTTATTGATATGTTATTAATTGTAATGTTATTGATATGTAACTTGTAACTTACAGCATGTAGGAATGTTTATGCATAATTGTGATTTATATAGGAATGTTATTGATATGTAACTTGTAACTTACAGCATATAGGAATTATGATTCACATGATGTACTCTTTATGAATTCTGATTGATATGTAAGTTGTATTTAGGTGACATATAGTAATGTAGCTATCGGTAATGTTATATGTAACATTTAAATCTTACTTTTATGAATATATAGTTGTTTCAAGAATATATATACTTATGAATATATGTTAAATCTTACTTGTTATTGTTGTTTGTGTATATGTTGTTGTTAAATCTTCATCGTTATAAATATATAGTTGTTTCATGAATACATATACTTATGAATATATGTACTTTCATGTAATTCCATGTCATTTTCATATTGATATATATATATATATATATATATATATATATATATATATATATATATATATATATGCTACATTAAGCTTTTCATATATGAGAAGGCCAATATGTCATCCGCGATTCTTCAACATCGTCGCTAGATGCGCCCACTCCAAAATCAAAACGCCAAGGAAGAGGACTATCAAAAAAATATGAGGGTTGATTTACCATCAGAGAGGTCAATGGATCTGGGACCCCTCTCGTTCCTTGCCGAGCAGCATGCGCATATCAAAGAATGATCGGAATAGTTGCGAGCGAATTGAAATCACATTCAATTCGTGGAAGACCTATCTTGAGACTCGAAAACATGAGTCGATGAAATTTTGCATTCTTCGAGATCCGAGAAGAACACCACGACTCAGTCAACGACATGCCTTGCTAGCGGCATGCAAAGCATGAAAGAACTTTAAGAGCGTGCTTGTCAAGCAGTATGTGGAGAAGAATCTAATGCCCTTTCATAAGTACCCATTCCTGTAACCACAATGGGAAGAGTTTAAGATGATGAAGACGACCGAAGATTTTAGAAGTGCAAATGCGGCGCACAAGGCCCTCTAGGCAAAAAACACATACCCCCATATACTTGGCACAGCTGGGTATACGGGTAAAATCCTGTAGTGGAGGACGGGGGATGAATAAGCAGTCCTACGGGACATCGCCCCACCATTTGCCACGATCCCAGATGAGCGCGATCGAAATTGGATTAGAGCGAGGTCATCTACCACGCCATCGGGGACATCTCCTTCTCAAACACTACAGATTAGGAAGTGAAATGACATGTCGGGCTCTTGCGAGCGCCGAGTGTAGAATCTTCTCAGGGATCATTCCAGGCAACTAGGGAGAAAGATATACTCTCTGCGCCCTAGGAAACAAGGAGCACCGGATCGTAGCTTGTAATTACCGCACAACTCAGAGGAAGTGAAATGACATGTCGAGCTCTTGTAGGAAGCGCCGAGTGTAGAATCTTCTCGGGATCATTCTGTGCAACTAGGAGAAAGATATACTCTCCGGCCCTAGGAAACAAGGAGCACCCGGGTCGTACGAGAGGCCTTAGGCTTTATGTATCGGAGTAGGAAGAGAACCAAATCCGAGCGTGAGGCACGGCTACAAGAGGAGATCAAGGCATCACTTAGAGAGGAGCTAGCTGATTCGTCGAGATGAGATGCGAAGATATCTGAAAAATCAACAGGTCGCCGCCGCCGCCTATGCTAGCCCCCCCAACCGTTGGAGTAGTTGCGTCCAATCCTCGACGTAAAGCGAGGCTAGATTTCTGTGGACGATATCTTGGTAATAATTATTATCTCTGGAATGCTCGATCTGTTGATAGTCCTATTGGAGTAGCTAATTTTGTATTATTATGTATGGGCCTACGAACTGCAAGCTCCAAGTGAGATATGTCTCCGGTCCCTTGTGCGCTACTTGCGGCAGGCATATCCGTCTGCTCACGGGGCCATGGTGCACCGTACACCTTTAGCACCAAGCTTCGAAATAGTTCATGTGGATGGTGTGCATGTCAATTTCGAGGTCGTCCCGCTACCGAAGCCCCCCAACGACGAGCTCGTGACTCTAGGGCAAGCCATTGGAACATTCATCCAGTGGCCCAAAAACGACATCTGCCTGGAGGCTTCTCCACCGGTGGCAGGTCCACAAGGGCAGTCTGAACCAGAACTACATGCACTGGTGCCATCTACACAAGGCCTATCTCCACCACCGCTACACCGTGACCGGTGCCATGTCCACGGTGCTGTTCTGGTGAAGCAACTTGCACCGTGCTACCTTCTGATCGACTACCATGAAGTCGACCCTACGGCCGAGGCGAGCGGGCGCATCAAATAAGCCACAAGGAGAATGGCGCCCGCACCATTGTCAAATTCAAGGCCGATCATTTACGATCGAAGTTCATGATTGTGTCTTCGCGGTGACCTTTGAGGATTTATTTGATCTTTTCACGCTCAATGCTCTCAATGTCTCACTCGCCGATCTTGGACGTTGTAAGTGTGTACAATCATAGTCTCCGTTCATATAATACCGATATATGTGATATATAATTTGTTGCTTTTACGTATATATAGACACTTGGTGGTGAAGCTAGATCATCCAAATCACAAATTGGTTTTACGGACCCACGCTTGGTCGCCATGGATACCATCAACGAGGATGCATCCTTCCCATAAAATCCACAACAATCCTCGCAAAACAAATATGCATAGAATCACATTCTATCTAACATATCAAGTTATTATCCTAGTTACCATGGTTCTATTCGGTGGTTCCACTCGCCAGTGAGTGGAGCAGAGTTAGAGGAGCGGTAGCCCCTTTTGGGGTCAGATGAACAGTAGCCCCTATTGCGAAATTATTTGGACCACGAGATCCAATCTACTATTCCATCTATGCAAATTGCATTGGATTAATCACATTAACCCTTTTCGTTCGCAACTCCAATTTGATCAACCAAAATTGATTTTTGTGTACTCCATGGATTTACACCTTCATTGTCCGCCCGATGTAGAAAATCGATCGGTAGAGGCAATTCATGATTCAACCATGAAAACACGATTACGAATAGCGATCATGAACTCATCTATAGACCATCGCGCATGGACGATCATATCAACCACTACTAAAATCAATCTATCAGATAGAATGACCAACAGAAATAGTAATAGATCACATCTATGACTCCCACATATCACCATATGCATCTAATCCGAATCTAAAATGAGCGGATGGCTCGATACCACTATTGCACAACGGTAGGCTATGCTAGCACAATTTGAAAATCTACCACATAAACAAGGAACTTTCGCTAGTAATAGATCATGGCATTACCACTAAGCGAATAGACTCATAGCGGAAGTAGAGTCGATACGATGTCGGTGCGGTAGTAGTCATACTAGCCGCACGCCTTCTCCTCCAGCTCCTTTTGATCATCACAAGTTGTAGATCATCCTAGTGCTAAAGCTTCGCATCAACACTTCCAAGGTATCCACACATACAGCTCCTTTTGGTCGTCACAAGTTGTAGATCATCCTAGTGCTGGTGTGCTACCGCCGGCTGCGTGGTATTGGATGAGGAAGGTGTGGCGACTAGGATTTCAGAAATTCTGAATTTTTTTATACAAACCCTATGCCACTGCCCCTCTATATATAGACATCCATGATGGGCCTCAAACTTGAGGCCCATTAGGAACTCGTGGCCCACATGAATTTAAATCACCATTCGAATTATATCCTAACCCTTTAAGCATGCGACCCTATAGGTTCATGTACACTTGGACATGGCCTGAGTACTCCTACTAGTCCACTAATCGGTAGCGGCCCCTAGCAAGACATGTCAACTCCTATGTATACGTAAAAATCATATCGGACGAACCTAAACAAAACTTATATACATTTTTCTTTGCCTCACGATATCGATCAAGCTCAAGGTGAGTACATGCCATCCTTGTTGATTAGCTTGACAACTCTTTCTCGATCACGTGACTCGAATTCCCTAACTATAGTTAACTCTTAGCAGCCAATAGCATGGCCATGCATTTCTGGAATCCAATCACTCGAGAGGCCTAGATATATCTCTCCTGTTGCATGGAGGGGCACATCCTATCTTGATCGATCATGCCTCGATGCATGCATCATGACAAAATCCAAAAGCTACCTTTATAACTACCAAGTTACAGAGTAACGTTTAGCAACCCCTAAGTCAGTCATTATGCATCTCAAGTGCGTGCGACAACCTCAAGTCTAAGAACATAGCATATGCATTGTAAATGACACCAACTAATGACATGTAAGAATGCTATGTTCACGTAGTGTCCCATGGTGGGTCGATCCAACCCCATATTCGCTAACATGTGTCCATATTATTGGTTTGATATCTTCATATTTATAACATGTGAAACATGATTATCGGCCAATACATATGCTAGTCTATTCATATGTGTTCTCATATGTTTCTGACTAGGGATCACTTAAGAATAATCATCGCAGAAATATAGAATTTTACAATCAAGTCACATACTTGCTAATAAATATTAACGATATTATTCAAGGAATAAGATAACATATTATCCAATAAATTATGAACATAACGAAATATAATTATATCTATGATTGCCTCTAGGGCATATTTCCAACATGGAGAAGAAGTTTTGAGAAGCCGAGTGTTCATATTGGCTTTTAACTTTTCTAAACGAAGCCGGAAGCAGAAGCCAACACCAACATGGCCTAATTGTTTGACTATTTTAGAATTTATCATACTGATTTAATGTGCTAACTGACGTGATTTGCTAGATTCATGAAATGTAAAGAGTTAATATTTTTAGTGAAAAATCATGGACCATGACTTTTGAAGGTCTTAAACAATCAAAAAAGAAAAATGTGAATGGAAAAATAAAATATCGACGACTTATTTTCCATAGGAAAGCTCAATCCTAATATGGTGGTAGAGACAAGAAAATCTTCTAAGAGGATAATATGAATAGTGATATACTGATAAGAATACTGATATTTAAGTTACTGTTATTGCATTATTTTCCTTCTCTGGATAGGATTTTCAATACAAATTCTTATCTGGATGTAGATATTTTCTTCTACATCTTCCTATTTACACATTATGACCATCGTACACAACACGGGCTTGAACAACACTGAAGTTTGCTGTTTGCACATGAACACATGCTATACAGACATGCAAACATATATTCAAACTGCAACAACAGGAGACCTACCTCTCAATTGATTGAGCAGAGATACAATTGATTATGCATGCCAGTGATTTGACTTCAAGAAGCACTGGTTTTGTGTTTCTCTTTTTTCTCTTCCTGGACTCTTTGTTCAAAGGTTGCCAATAACAGTGAGTAGTGAAGTGCCTTGAGGTCCTTTCTGATAAGCATTCAGGAGCTCCAAGATAAATTTCCACTCAAAAAATATCTGTACAGCTTGATTTCTGGACCAGCATGACCGAGATAATTAGGAAAATTGACATAACCAAAGCAAGTATACATAAATGTATGAGGGGCTCATAATTTTCACCATAAAGAACAGTCAGATTTCAACCAAGCTTGCTAGTACAGAACATTTGTTCCCGACACCTTCTTTCATGCTCTTTCTTTCAACATCACAGAGCTAATTGCATTTCCAGCCAAGCTTACAGGCCAAATGTACTATAGTAGGAGATCAAAGAAAATTATGTCTATCCGTCAGCTTTTTAAATCTGTGATCTTCCTGTTTTGCTGCTTACTTGTCCTTTTCAATCAACTGGCAGAACTAACTATATGGTGCATGGCAGACGAGTGAAGCATTCGTGAAACATTCCTATCACATTAAAAAATTTGTCTGACGTCGATATAAGACCGAACAGTAAACTTAGAAGCATCTCCGACCAGATACAGAGACCATCGAAGATACGGAGGGACTCAAAGAGAAGCACACGAATGACAATTGTATTCAATATGAGTGTCTAGTGTTACAAAATGGCCTCCCCTCTCTCATTACAAGAGGTCATAATTATAGAGGGAGAGGTGGATGTAAGTCGATGAAGACTAGACCCCTGGTGTCACTACTACAGAAATACTATTAGTAGACGTCAAATCACAGACGGTTTGATAATACCGTCTGTGACGTACACTATCACAGACGATTTTAATTTGAAGACCGTCTGTGTTGTTGGTGTCGAAAAAAATGAGTATCACAGACGGTTCTTACCGATGAACCGTCTGTGATACTAGAATATCACAGACGGTTTTTATTAAAAACCGTCTGTGGTAATCTGAGAATTATCATAGACGTTTTTTATTAAAAACCATCTGTGATAAGCTAATTATCTCCCATAGGTGAAGGTTGACAAGTACGGTGTCACTACCGTGGACCTCCAACGTGTCGGATACAAAGACAAACCATTCGTACTCGCTAACCAAGTTGTTCAAGTTTTCTATGTAACCGATCCGGTAAATAAGAAGCGCCATGTAGTTCTTCATGGAAAAAGGGGAATTATCGGAGTAGAGAATGTAGTGGACGAGGCAAATACAATCAATTGACGAGTTACCTTCTTTTGGAAATGGCATAAGGGTCGACGATGAACAACGTGACGAAACTAGTTACATATGCATTGATCCTCATGAAGGACTAATATGCATTGATCATCATGAAGGACTAATTTTTAAAGAAAATAAGCAAGTGGAATGAGAATGTATGATATATATGTGGACATTTGCATTTATGTATATAATAATGCATGTATGTGATGTATATGTGAATTTGCATTTATGTATATAACAATGCATGTGTATGATGTATTTGTGAATTTGCATTTATGTATATGTGAAAATGTGTGATATATTAGTGAATTTTAAGAATGAGTCATGCATATATATCTCTATGTTCATTGGGTTGTTGTAAAGAAATACACTTTGTGAGGTCTTATTACAGTGCCTGCTGGTTGGTGTAGGTAATAACTCCAGCGCGTGGGAAGGAAAGGGCTTATATCACAGACGGTTCTAGTTTAGAACCATCTGTGATAATAATGATATCATAGACGGTTCTAGTTTAGAACCGTCTATGATAATTATATCACAGGTGGTTCTCAACTAGAACAGTCTGTAATAAGCATTCCTATATATACCCTCAAGCTAGGGTTTTGCGTGTACACTGCAGTTATAGCTATACCAACCAGAGCACAGAGACATAACGTCACCGCTCTCCCGATCGAGCCTGTCGCCGCCTACGTCCCCCGAGCCCGTCGCCAGCCGCCTTCCCTGAGCCCGTCGCCGGCCTCCTAGTTCCCCGAGCCCATCGCTAGCCACCATCCCCAAGCCCGTCACCGGCCGCCTACTTCCCCTAGCCTGTTGCCGCTGCCTTCCCCGAGCTCGTCGTGTAGCTTTTCTACACCCGCCTTCTCCAAGCAGCTCTTCTACACCCGCCTCGCAAGGTGATGCCTCTCGATCGATTGCTCATGTGACATGGTTCCAAATGCCGAATGTTCCATGTCGTCGAGATTTACAATGCCGAGTGCTAGGGCTTTTGTTGATATCATGTCCTATTTTGGGGTTCAATGGGCAAAGTTGGCACGCAACTTGTATTTGAGTGACTCAACTAATACAATGTTATTGATATGTAACTTGATATGTAACTAATACAATATTTGTATTTGGCCACTGCAACTATTGATATGTAACTTGATATGTAACTAATACAATGTTTGTATTTGGCCACTGCAACTATTGATATGTAACTTGTAACTTACAGCATATAGGAATGTTATTGATATGTAATTTATGAATTGTGACTTGTAACTTGAATTGTAACTTGAATGTTATTGATATGTTATTAATTGTAATGTTATTGATATGTAACTTGTAACTTACAGCATGTAGGAATGTTTATGCATAATTGTGATTTATATAGGAATGTTATTGATATGTAACTTGTAACTTACAGCATATAGGAATTATGATTCACATGATGTACTCTTTATGAATTCTGATTGATATGTAAGTTGTATTTAGGTGACATATAGTAATGTAGCTATCGGTAATGTTATATGTAACATTTAAATCTTACTTTTATGAATATATAGTTGTTTCAAGAATATATATACTTATGAATATATGTTAAATCTTACTTGTTATTGTTGTTTGTGTATATGTTGTTGTTAAATCTTACTGTTATAAATATATAGTTGTTTCATGAATACATATACTTATGAATATATGTACTTTCATGTAATTCCATGTCATTTTCATATTGATATTTATATATATATATATATATATATATATATATATGCTACATTGCGCTTTTCATATATGAGAAGGCCAATATGTCATCCGCGCATTCTTCAACATCGTCGCTAGATGCGTCCACTCCAAAATCAAAACGCCAAGGAAGAGGACTATCAAAAAATATGAGGGTTGATTTACCATCGAGAGGTCAATGGATCCGGGACCCTCTCGTTCCTTGCCGAAAAGATGCATATCAAAGAATGATCGGAATAGTTGCACGAGAACGAATTGAGATCACATTCAATTCGTGGAAGACTGTACTGAGACTCGAAAACATGAGCTGCTGACAGAAATTTTTGCATTCTTCGAGATCCGAGAAGAACACCACGACTCCGTGCAACGACATGCCTTGCTAGCGGCGTGCAAAGCATGAAAGAACTTTAAGAGCGTGCTTGTCAAGCAGTATGTGGAGAAGAATCTAATGCCCTTTCATAAGTACCCATTCCTGTAACCACAATGGGAAGAGTTTAAGATGATGAAGACGACCGAAGATTTTAGAAGTGCAAATGCGGCGCACAAGGCCCTCTAGGCAAAAAACACATACCCCCATATACTTGGCACAGCTGGGTATACGGGTAAAATCCTGTAGTGGAGGACGGGGGATGAATAAGCAGTCCTACGGGACATCGCCCCACCATTTGCCACGATCCCAGATGAGCGCGCTCGAAATTGGATTAGAGCGAGGTCATCTACCACGTCATCGGGGGACATCTCCTTCTGAAACACTACAGATTAGGAAGTGAAATGACATGTCGGGCTCTTGCAGGAAGCGCTGAGTGTAGAATCTTCTCAGGGATCATTCCAGGCAACTAGGGAGAAAGATATACTCTCTGCGGCCCTAGGAAACAAGGAGCACCCGGATCGTAGCTTGTAATTACTGCACAACTTCGTAGGAAGTGAAATGACATGTCGAGCTCTTGTAGGAAGCGCTGAGTGTAGAATCTTCTCAGGGATCATTCCAGGCAACTAGGGAGAAAGATATACTCTCCGCGGCCCTAGGAAACAAGGAGCACCCGGGTCGTACGAGAGGCCTTAGGCTTTATGTATCGGAGTAGGAAGAGAACCAAATCCGAGCGTGAGGCACGGCTACAAGAGGAGATCAAGGCATCACTTAGAGAGGAGCTAGCTGATTACGTCAGAGATGAGATGCGAAGATATACAGAAAATCAGCAGGCTGTCGCCGCCGCTCCTATGCTAGCCAGCCCCCCAACCGTTGGAGTAGTTGCGCGTCCAATCCTACGACAGAAAGCGAGGCTAGATTTCTTGTGGACGATATCTTGGTAATAATTATTATCTCTGGAATGCTCGATCTGTTGATAGTCCTATTGGAGTAGCTAATTTTGTATTATTATGTATGGGCCTACGAACTGCAAGCTCCAAGTGAGATATGTCTCCGGTCCCTTGTGCGCTACTTGCGGCATATCCGTCACACGGGCCATGGTGCACCGTACACCTTTAGCACCAAGCTTCAAATAGTTCATGTGGATGGTGTGCATGTCAATTTCGAGGTCGTCCCGCCATCAAGCCCCCAACGACGAGCTCGTGACTCTAGGGCAAGCCATTGGAACATTCATCCAGTGGCCCAAAAACGACATCTGCCTGGAGGCTTCTCCACCGTGGCAGTCCACAAGGGCGCCCAACCGTAACTACATGCACTGGTGCCATCTACACAAGGCCTATCTCCACCACCGCTACCTGCACTGGTGCCATGTCCACGGGTGCTGTTCCTGGTGAAGCAACTTGCACCGGTGCTACCTTTACAGTCGACTACCATGAAGTCGACCTACAGCCGAGGCAGCAGGGGCAGATCAAATAAGCCACAAGGAGAATGGCGCCAGCACCATTGTCAAATTCAGGCCAGATCATTTACAGTACGAAGTTCATGATTGTGTCTTCGCGGTGACCTTTGAGGATTTATTTGATCTTTTCACGCTCAATGCTCTCAATGTCTCACTCGCTCGATGCTGGACGTTGTAAGTGTGTACAATCATAGTCTCCGTTCATATAATACCGATATATGTGATATATAATTTGTTGCTTTTCTGTGTATATATAGACACTTGGTGACTGAAGCTAGATCATCCAAATCACAAATTGGTTTTCTGGACCCACGCTTGGTCGCCATGGATACCATCAACGAGGATGCATCCTTCGTCGAGAGGTATATTACAACAACACTGCTGGCTCACCGCGATAAGGAACTTGTACTTATGCCCTACAATCAGGGGTTCCATTGGATTTTAATTATAATTATACCAAAATAGAACAAGGTAATATACCTTGATTCCCTAAGAAAGAACAAAATCGACTACATAGTTATCGGCCAATTACTCGATAGGTAAGTACATTTTCTCCATACATAACTATATTATACTCTTTCTTTCCTTCCGAATGACTAAGCTAACTTTTTTGAATCACGAAGGTCGTTCGCCACGTACGTTGCAGAAACACGTGGCTCGATGGAAGGGGCCAAGCCCTTGCAACATGTTCGAATTTTCGGGTATTCGCTAGTACACATTAATTAATCCTATACAACACTTGGTAGTAATGCCTCTTGAATTAACACATTCTATTTTTGCAAAGCCACCAAAGAGAATGGGCAACACGTGTGGATTCTACGTTTGCCACCATATGAAACTACTACTCGATTCCGCGAAGATCACCAATCCTAAGGTTTGTCAATCTTCCCACAATTATTTCATACTTATAAGGTTATATATGTACGCACATTGATATTTCTATCGATAGGCTGTGCCCATCCCTACAACTGCATTGCAACAGCCCGAACTTGCACGAATTCGAGGAGAGTACACGTACTTTTTGTTGGCTGGAGTTATAAAATCAGATGGAGAGTTCCACAACGTACAATGATTTTTTGTTTGGGATAAGATTGACATTGATTGTAATTGTGTATTTGTTAATGGGTATTTTATTTCATTTCAATTAATTGATTTGCGAAATGGATGTTTTATGTTTGTGAAATGAATTGAGATGTGAATTAGATGTATACATGTACATGTTGATCTGCTTGTTTCAGAGGGCATCGCTAGCATTTTCTGAGGTTAGCCAATAAACAGAAATAGATTTAGGGGTAAAAGAGAATAGCACAGACAATTTTTAACTAAAAACTGTTTGTGCTAGTTGATAATCACATACGGTTTTTAACTAAAAACCGTATGTGCTAGTTGATAATCACAGACGTATTTTAGTTAAAACCATCTGTGATATTTAGATATCACAGACGGTTTTAACTAAAAATCGTCTGTGATATATAAATATCACAGACGGTTTTGTGATATCTAAATATCACAAACGGTTTTAGTTAAAAACCATCTGTGATTATCAACAATCACAGATGGTTTGTCATTAAAAACCATCTGTGATATTTACACCACAGATAGTTCGAAAGTCGTCTGTGATATCCTCGTATCATTACTGACCCATAAATTCAGACGACTCACAAAACTGTCTGTGATGACGTTTCCGAACCGTCTGTAATACGGTTTTCTGTAGTAGTGTGTGAGAGGTCGTCGATCTGACCCTGGAGGGTGGGTGTAGGTCGATGAAGACACGACCTCTGAGGGTGAGAGGCCGTCGACCTGACCCCGGAGGGTGGGTGTAAGATGATGAAGACTCGACCCTGGAGAGTGAGTAGTCATCGACCTGGCCCCGAAGGGTGGGTGTAAGTCAATGAAGACTCGACCCAACCCCGAAGGGTAAGTGTAAGTCGATGAAAACTCGATCCCAGAGGGTGAGCGGTTGTCAACTGGACACGTAGCCTACTGAAATGCAGACATATCCCATGAGAATGCAATAGAGACATATGTATTTAAATGAGCGAGGGCCGTCATAATAGGACCAATACATGCGGAGACAATCAGGGGCATCATAGTAGGCCCGATACAAAAAAGTTGTCATGGGTGCGACACAATAAGCCTGATAGCTATACATAATACTTATGGAGCTTGTCCACTTTCTAGCTATGTTTGAGCTTGTTCCCGTCGAGTGATTGTAGCTAGAATGACCTCGAATGGGTGGCGCAGATGACTTCATACGGTCCTTCCCACTTGGAGTTTAGCTTACCATCGAGGTTCAGGTTGGACTTCTTCTTGAGGATGAGGTCACCAATCTAGATAAGCCGCTGTCAGACAACCTTGTTATACATATTGGCCATCGCCGCCTGGTATCTGTCAATGTTGAGAGTTGCTTCTTGGTGGAGGTGTTGGTCGACTCCAGTGAGACTGGTGGGTGTCATCATCCATGTCTGTCTTGGCCTGGAGAGACCCAAGCTTGACTTCCTCTAGTGTGACAGCCTTGTCATTGTACAGCAATATCAATGGGATAAACCCTGTGGCTTGATTGAGCGAAGTGCATGTCGACTAGAGTACGCTTGGAAGCTCATCCACCCAACGACCTTCAGAGAGATTGAAGAGATAAGTACGGAGCCCCGATAGGATAATGCCATTGGCTCCACTGCGCCACTAGTCTTTGGGTTGGTGACTGATGCGAAGTAGAGATTGATGCTCAGACCCATGCAAAACTTGTGGAAAGAGGCCACATTGAAATGAGTCTCGTTGTCGACGGTCACCTATCTTGGCACACTGAATTGGCAAATGATGTTCTTCCACACAAAATTCTAGATCATCGCAGTGGTTATCTTAGCCAACGGCTTAGCCTCGATCTATTTGGAGAAGTAGTCGATGGCCACCACGGCAAACTTGTACTCTCCGGTCTAGAGTTTTAAGGGACTGATCAGATCTATGTCTTATTGAGCGAGCGAACACGATGGTGGTATAGGCTTGTAACATCCCAAATTTTTGAGTTTTGAAAAATTTAAATTCAAATTAATTATTTTGAAGCAATTGGCTTTTATTTGGATTTTTCTAGAGTTTATTTCAAAATTTTAAAACAAGAAAATGTATTTTAAACAATTTAATAGAGCCAAAAAGAGTTTATTTTATTTTTCCCAACCTTCCCAGAATTTTTAATTAATTTTTGAGAATTTTCTAGAATTAAAAATCAATTTTAAAAGATAAAAGGAATTTTATAAAATTATTAAAAGCAAATATGAAATTATATATATTTTTATTAAGTCTAAAATGTTTCCAGAAATATTCTATAATTTTTCTGGAATTTTTAGATATTATTTATTATTTTTATAAGCAATTATATGGTTTCTAGTATTTTCTGAAATTTTATTCCGAAAATAAAAATCAAATAAACCCCAGGCCGCCACGTGTCGAAAATCCGACGGCCGATACCCCTTCGTTGGATTTAATCCAAGCCACACATCTTCACTTAAATCCAAAGGGCATGAATCACCCACTTGCCACGTGTCGCTCATCCGACTGACCTGCACTCTTCACACCTCTCTCTCTCTCTTTCTCACCGACGGTGGGTCCCACCGTCATATCCTTCTTCTACCTCCCCTTCTTCCTCCTCTCACCCTCTCTCTCCTCCTCCATTAGAGCCGAATTAAAAGCTCTTGAATCCGGCCGTTTCTCTCGCTTAATCTCCCGTTTGATTGCGCAATAAAGACCCCCAATCACTCCTCATCTATTGCCGACCGTTTCTCCCCTTAACTCCCCCTAATCCGGCCGGATTTCTCGCCGCCCTCCCCTCCCTTGCCGCCGACCTCCCCCTCTCCTCCTCGCCTAAAAGCCCCCGAGACCATCTTCTGGCATCCCTCACTCCTCTCCATCTTTTCCACCCTACCAAACACCTGTTTCTTCCACACAATTTTTTGCCGCCACCGGTTGCTTCTCCCGCCGCCCTCCCGTAGCTCCAGGCTCATGCCACGGTGAGTGCGCCGCCTCCCCTCTTGCTCGCCGCTGCTCCGCCCGCCGTGCGTGCGAGGTCGCCATCATGCGCCGTACCAGTGTTCGACCGAGCACCAGCATGCAAGATGGTCCGCCACGTCGTCGGCCGCATCCGTGTGGCACCACGTGGTCACAGCGTGCGCGCGCTGCGTGGCGCCAAGTAATTCCGCGTGCCACCTCGGCACGACCGCCGGTCCGTGGACTCGGTCCACGGTGGACTGGGCCCACATGTCTGAAATTTCGAATTTCAAATTCTGCTGACGTCATAATTATGATTTTTCAATACAAAAATAAATTGGGAAAATCTTTCTTTTCTTTTTCTTTCAAACTTCCCGAGGCCATAACTTTCTCATTTTAACTCCGATTTGACCCGTTCAAATTTATAAATTTTTCTAAAATAATGAACTACTCAAATATACACTATTTTTCAATTTTTGAATTTTATTTGAATTTATGTATATTTATTTGCTTTGTTGCTTTGTCTTTTTCGCGCGTAGAATCCGACGTCGCCGAAGACTTTGTCGATCCGCAGCAAGAGAACCAAGACATCGCTCATGAAGGCAAGTCTCCTTTGAACATCTTGAACCCATATTTGAGAAATGTTTTGATTATTTTAAATTAATGCATTGCTATGTTACATAAAATGATAATTCATGTTTTAGAGATAATAGTTAAACCGACAATTGTTATGCCCTCATTTGACATTGACAACTATGTACCTTTGACACCCTAGGATTTCCTTTGTCTCAATAATGAGATTATTATTAAACTTTGGTAAATATTGTAACGGTAGTAAAATGCTTAGTCGTGCTATATAACCTTTGGTAACTTGGAATGGGAAATTATATTTTGGTGGAACTAGACTTTTGTTCAGAATTTAGTGGTGATTGGAGTTGCCACAGTTCTTTTAAAATAAAATAAAATGTGAAAAATTGGATTTAGACCAGGGCGGATGGTTGGTTTGGTTTGGTGCGGCTAGCACGAGAACTTGTTAAATGTATGTTCCGCCCTAGTCAATTAAGGACCGACGCTTGTGTTTGTCCAAACTGAGCACTACCGTACAACCACAAGTCTATATGGGTACGACCTAGCTGATTAACTTATGATAGACTAGTTTAGGTACCACTAGTGGAAAGTGGGTGCCAGGGTGTACTGGTTATTCACAGTGAGGGACAGGGTTTACTGTACTCATACGGCGCAAGAGGGGGCTTCTGACTAGGTGGTTTAACCCTTCAGCGGTGAAACCTCAGTGGGTGGTGTCTGGCTAGACTAGAGTAAGGTAAAGGCTTTGTGACGAATTATCCGGGTCTCATGCCTAAGGAAGCATGTTGGCTATTAAGATAACTTGTCTCTTGTGGGTAAAGTTGTACAACCTCTGCAGAGTGTAAAACTATTCGAATAGCCGTGCCCACGGTCAAGGGCGGGCAAGGAATGCATTCACATGGTAGCTCTTTGGTTTTTGGTTTTAAAATAAAAGTTTTGGGAAGCCGGAAGTGGTTGGAACTCCCGGAGTTGTCCTGGCGAGTGTAGACAGTGTGGGTGGTGCAACCTGTTTTCTTGAACTTTGGCGGTTAGCCAATTGTTTAGTGTGGGTGGTTTAACCCGTGGTTTTGAGCTTTGGCGGGTTGAGCCAGTATTCAAGTGTTGGTGGATGTAACCTTCACTATTTAACCTGATAAATTCTGTTTAAACAATTACCTTATTTAAATTTATGCCTTCCAAAAATATCTAATGGTATTTGAAATAAAACATTGCTTTGTGCAAAAGAACCATATAACCCTCCTTTGTTAAACCCTGCATCTATTGCATTTTCCCAAGACTTGCGGAGTACTTTATGTACTCACATACTACACTTAAAATAATACCTAGAAGAGTATGAAGCTCAAGATGGAACTTTCGACTACGGAGCGTATGGATTCGACGAAGGCTTCCAAGAGTTCTAGGTTGCGCTTCCCCAGTCAATAGCCTGTGGCGTATTGATGGGTCTCCGCTGGATTTAGTTTTGTTTCCGCTGTGTTTTATCTTTTGTGTGTGTGCGAGGTCTTGCAACCTCAAATGTAATAAAGGTCTTTCGGCCTGTACTCTCTTTATTATTGTAATTTCGTTGTTGGCAATGTAATCATCACTATTTAACTGTGTGCACTAGCTGTGATCTGGGACTAGTGCTGTAATACACAGAGGGTCTGTATTTGAAAATTCGGGTCCCAACTGAGATGGTATCAGAGCCAACTTGACTGTAGGACGTGACCTAGTTAGACTGGCAAAAACCTTAAGGACCTATATTTAATAAAAATATTTAAGAAAATTTTCTAAATCTCCTTACTTCTGCTCTATTCTTGATCTTATATTCACTTACTTAAAATGTCTTTACTGATCTTCTCTATTATTTCAAACTTGTAGATGGCCGGTTCATCCTCCATTGACTCTTGGGACTACTTTTCTCATGGCGAGAATATTGGAGCATTTGTTGGCCTTCTCGTCGCCTTATGCAAGATTCGGTATTCCCAACCGCCCATTTTCAGGGGGCGGAAAGTCAGGATCATGGACCAAGATTCTTGGACGATGGAGGTATTCCTGTATGCACGGGAATGGGAATTCAACTCCCCCACATACCCTATCGACCATCCACGGACTGACCGCTCGGACGCTATCCAGGATGCAGCTCGACTGGCATTAGCTGACTTGTGCCGGATGCATAAGGATATCCTGCGGCAGACGCCTTTCTGCTTCTTCCCAACCACCCGAGCCGGACAAAGTTACCCGGAGCCCTTCGAGATCTCCGTGGATGATCCCCGACTGACGCACCAGGTGCAGCTTACTCAGGCAATGGCAGCTACCTATGCCAGTGCCTTGGAGGAGATTGGACAGCTTCGGATGCTCCTCACTTCCAGCTACCAGCACTCCGACACTCTCCGTGCTCAGCTCATCCAGAGCCAGCGGTAGAGTTTGAGTCGGGCGACTCGAGCGACGGTGGGCAAGGGGCAAGAGAATCCCCACCAAAGGCTTTTGAGACAAAGGCACCGGGTGTGAGGTGGGAACTATAGAGCCCTTACTGTATCTCGTGAACCAAGTCGACACCATGATCTTGGACACACACCGGAGGTACAGTTGGTAGGCATCGCGCTTGTAGACAGCATCATTGTGAATGACAAAGCCCCTTGTGTGACCCATCAGTCTTCACGCCCTAGTGGGATCCACCGGCTCAACTTTGTCGACAAGGTACTCAATGATTAGCCTCCTCTGATCTTCCTTTCCTATGGTGCACACCTCCAAGAGCCCCTTCACTATCGGCTCTGCTAGTACCTCATAGAAGGAACTAGTGGGTTTCTCTGTCTGTGTGCTAGAAGCCTTGCCAAGATGTCTACCTCAAGATTGTCTGAGCATGGGATGCTCCAAACAGTGATGCCGCAGAAGTACTTCTCCATAGCGCAAACGAGAGCTATGTACTTTACCAAAGCTAGGTCCCTGGCTTGGTAACTCTTGTTGATGTGACAAGCGATGAGTTGGAAATCGCTCTTCACTAGGAGTCGCTTGGCCCTCGATGCTCAAGCTTTATACTCGGTGATGTTGTTTGTAGCCTCGAATTCTAGGCGGGCATAGTAGAAGGAGCACATCCCACTGGGGGATTCGAGGACTGCTCCAGCCCCCACGCCTTCCAAGCACTAGGAGTTGTCCACATAGATCGTCCAAAGGGGGTCAGCTAGCGGGGTGGATAGGGGTAGTTCCACAGGGGCCTGCTTCATGATAAAATCTGACAGCACCTAGGACTTGATTATGGTGTGAGAGACAATGGTGATTGAGAATGGGGCCAGCTCAGTAGCCCACTTGCCCACTTGCCCAGATGCATCCTTATTACAAAGCATCTCGTTGATCAGAAATGATGACGGTATTCATATCTTGTGTGCCCGAAAGTTGTACAGGGTTTCCTTGAGGCCATGAGGATGGTGTAGGTAAGCTTCTCTAATTCGTTGTATCTCACCTTAGCCCCTAGGAAAGCTTTAGACACATAGTATATAGGATGTTGCTTCTTTTCTTCCTCTCGGACTAGCCTGCACTTACGGCGACTGGAGTTGCCACGACATAAGCGAGGTGGCCCTCCCAGGGTTTGAGGCTATGTAATAACAAGGGGACACCAGGTATGTCGGACCCGGATTTTTCAATCCAGAATCCTCTGTGAATCATTGCACTATTCCCTGGATCAGTAGATAGCGCACACAGGTACAGTGTTGCATCAATACATACATCGCATGGAATACAATATTACACAATAATATTACATAACTGAGTTTGAATTACGCCGCATCAGGCAACTATTTTACATAAGGGCCGAATAGGCCAAATGTTTACAATACAAAAGAAACAGTAGCAGAAGCAAAAGCAAAGTAGGGCATTTAATCCACAGGCAAGCGTCTGGGGGTACATGTGTGCCATAAATATATATACTATCTAGACTTAGGTAATATATATACTTATGCACACATAACTCCAATTGGTCTACTTGTCTAGGACCAAACAGCGAAGAAGGCGTCCTAATTTCCATCGTGATCTCCTCCATCAGCAGCAGGGGTGTCTTCATAAGCATAGTGGTCCTAAGTCCCTATTTCTGATGTTGGTAATGTGAGTGTGAGCACAAATCCATCGTGCTTCGCAAGCCAATACACAAGATGCAATAGGTAATATACATGGCTTATCAAAGGAAGGCTCATGTTATTTTGTTTACCAAAAATTGCTTTTGAAGTATGATACATCAAAATCTCCTAAGACCTAGCAGTTTTAACTAAAACATAAGGTGTGAAAGAATGTAATAATAATAGTGATCCAAATTACATCGACCGTTACATAGTCTCTACACCATATGCTAACCTTTCAGCGTTATAACCGCTTAACTTATCACTAGGACGACACCAAGGACAACACAATCAGGGCTTTCCACTGCCCTCCACTTTTCCAATTCTACCCACAAAGTTTTTGAAACAGAACTATATCTGGTTAAATTCTCATGTCCGCCCTTGACCGTAGGCATGGCTATTCGAATAGTTTTTGACTCTGCAGAGTTGGTACACTTTACCCACAAGAGATGATCCGCTCATTGCTCCACACGATTCCTTAGCCATGTGGTTGAGTAGATAATCACAGGACTGTTACAATGCATTTTTCCCAGCAGAGTTACGTCCGCTAAGGTTTCACTCCCTTCGGGGTACGACCACCATTCCAGGGTCCTCTCTTGTGCCGTCATGTCGGAGGATGTGGTCATCCTCTGCCCGCCCTAGTCACACCGGCGCAACCCTTACTGAGTCGATGCAAATTAGTTAGCCCTATCTACAATTTGCCAGCTTGTGGTTGTATTTGTTGTACACTGGGAGGTCATCATAAGATTCAGTACTTAGGGCTATCTAGGCGGTTCTACCACTATCCCCCTTTGTGTTTTCACGGCACCACACCCCCAAACCATCCGCCCAGATAATTACGCAACTTGAGGTTTTTGGGAGCATAAAATATCCATGTTACAACATACCAGTCATTTTCACCATGAATTCCAAAATCAATTTCTCATCATTAAAAGTGAGGCTTGGGGCATTTTTGGTGCCCTCCTTGGCCCCTCTCCCTTTTTCCACCCTCGGCCGCAGCCTCCCCCTCCATCACCCCGCACAAGCTGCTGTCCATTGGAGCCAAGGAGAAAGAGAAGGAAGAAGAAGAAAGGGAAGAGAAGGAAGAAGAAGAGAAGGAGGAGAAGAAGAGGAGAGAAGAAGAGGGGTGATCCCAAGGAATCCTCTAGGTAATTTTTTTTAATCTCAAACCCCTCTATTTTTAGAGTAATTAGGGTTCATGGCACGGAATTATAAGGGGATTAGCAGATTGATTACCCGATTAGAGTTTTTCTCATGCATGCGTAGATCAATTCGCAACACGCCCTGCTTATGCAGCTTTAGACCCATCAAATGATTTTTCTTGCGGATCTTCCCAAAAGGAAAATTGTAGAATACTTGGAGACCTATCTTCTGTATTTTTTCAGAAGTTTTGGCAGAGGGATCTGGGCGTAGTAGGGTCGGGAACACCGCTGTCTGTCAGGGTGCAGATTAGGACAAATTGCTGTTCAAGTGTGATTTAGGAGTAGTAGATGATTTTTATGATTTTGGTTGAAATTGAGAAAAATATAGGGAATTCAGTAATCTAGCTTCTGTATAAAAATAATATTTTTTAGATCCTTGTACTATGGTTGGGACGCATTAGAATCTTTTTGTCCAGATTGCCAGAACAGAGAACATCCTTTGTTTTGTGCATTATGTTACACCTTGCTAAGATAAAAATAAAAATATGTGATCTACATGAAAAGTGGAGGTATTTAAGTGAGGAATCTAGAAATATATCATTTTCTGTAAATGGATTAATATTTTTAAAGATACAAAAATATTAAGCAGCGCTGCTGTAGTGGATAGATTGTTGAATCGTTGGCGGAGAGGATTATTGTGTGTGTTCGGGGTTCTAGCGACATCTTTAATTTTTAAGTTGTGTTTTGTATGCTGTAGCATTGTGCTGAGAGATACCTTTTGGACAGGTGGTTTTGCTCCTGAACACACGTGATTGCTTCGCTTCAACGGTAGAGGCAAGTAAACATAGCGGTTGTGCTACTGTTTAACTCGTTAATTATTCTACATTCACATTAATTAATTCTTTGAAATTGAGGTGTTATGTCATTGTTATATGCTTCCTTAATGTGGTCCAGATGGTAGTTTTTTTATGAATTCAATTTTTTATGATCTTGATGGTTTAATTATGGATATGCGGAATTGTTCTTCATGAATCAATATAGTTGTGGGGTAGAAAACTTTACGAGTATATTGTGGTCTAAGTGGTAGTATTCTTAGTGAATACTTGTGGTTGTGATGTTAGCAATTATTGATCAATTGATATGTTGGATAATTTTCTCGTAATCATGTAGAAATTTGTTTAGTATGCTAATGCGGAATATGAAAACAAATATGTGGTGGATATGTGGTTGTGGATATGTTGTGAGCATATTGTGAGCATGTTGATGCTCCTTTGTGGTTGGAATTCATGTGGTTTATGATTATTATATCATTCATATCATATCATGACATTTGAATATGTGGATGTCGCCGTACCTAGCCGCGACCGTACCGGTACAACATCGTATATTGCCGTAATACGATGCACACTCTTACCTTGTTGGGTAAGGGTGCTGTGGAGTATACGCATTCATATGCATTGCATTGTGGAAAGATCATTTGCATACTTATGCAATGTATTATGGTGAAGTTATTTTGCAGGAAATACATCTTCATAGTTGTAATATGGGATATACAACTTTATAGTTGTAATGTGGAATATATAACTTCATAGTTGTAATGTGGAATATACAACTTCATAGTTGTAATGTGGAATTGGCTCATGTGAGCTACTTGTGGTATTAGGAATGTGGATGTGGTCGTGGAATGGGGTTCGTCCCTTGTGGTATGGTAGGGGTTGTGACTGTGGTATGAGATTCTTTTCTCTTGTAGTAATCGTTGATAGCAGTTGTGAATGTGAGGAATAATAAAGTAGTGAAGTAAAACATACTTATGTTTTATTGTTTTTGGTGGTGTTAGTGGTTGAGGTTTTAAAATAGTCAAACAAGATTTATTTGCTATTGTTTTACCGTTGTTGGTGGTGATTTGAGGTTGAGGATATAAACGTGGTCATTGTGGAAAATAAAATGTTGATGATTAAACTGTTGTAGTTTAATTAGCTTGTTAAACAGTTTGCTTGCTGAGATTTTATCTCACCCTTGTTTTCCCCCCTTACAGGTGATCATTGAGTATGTATGGGAAGGGTAGAGCGGCACCACCTTAATGCACTTGGATCATAGATTTATGTTGTAATAAAGATGAAGAGATTCTAGCCATTTGCCTAGCTATCTCGTCAATGTTTACCTTAATTTAATAGTGTTAAACTTGTGAACTATTCATCGGTTAGATTGTTGGAGGTTGATTTAAATTATTAAATTGATTATCACTATCCTGTTTCCTTTAATTTATTATGCTTCCGCTTATCCTATCTTGTTTAGAAATTGTTGCCAGATTATTTTATCTTGTAATTTGGCTAGTCGTGGAGTGGTTTTAGTGGCATCCCAAGGTAATGTGGGTCCTTGTGTGTTACAGCAGTATTAAGCATGGAGTATTGTAACATCCCAAAATTTGCAAATCTTGAAAATTTAAATTCAAATTAATTATTTTAAAATATTTGGATCTTATTTGAATTTTTCTGAGTTTTCCAGTTTTTAAAATCAATTTTTAGAATCAAAAAGAAATTTTATTATGAAAATATAACTTCAAAACATCTTGGAAATATTTTATTTAAGTTCAAAAGGTACCTAAAAACTTATATAAATTTTTCTAGAATTTTAGAAGTTTATTTTGTATTTTCTCGAGGCTTATTGAGTTTTCTAGTATTTTACAGAAATCGAAATTAAAATAAAATTTAAAACCCTCCTCCCTCCGCCACACGTCGACGGACGAGATCCACCACGCCGCTTCCCGTACCGATCCCGCCCGCCCACGCTCTCTCTCTCTCTCTCGGTCCCACCTGCTCGGCGCCTCTTCCGCCACCACCCGGCCCGCTTGTCATCCCCCACCTCCGCCTCCTCCTTCCTCATGCCGCCGCCCAACCGCCGCCCAGGTCAACGCCCACCCCTCTTCCGCGCCCACCTCCCCAACCACCCCCAACCACCCCGCTCTTCCCACGCCCCACTCTCCCTCTCCCCACGCCCACTCTCCTCTCTCTCGGCAACCGCCGCCACTTCCCACTCCCGCGACAAATTGCCGCCGGTTCCCTCCCTGTGCCCCTATAAAGCTCCCCCTAGCACCTCCGTCCTCCCTCCACCTTTTTCCCTACTTCGCCTCACTCCCGCCTCCACCACCCCAACACCGGCGCCTTGCTGCCACCGCCGACCTCCCGGCGAGGAATCGCCGCCGCGGGCCGTGCCGCACCGCCGTCACCACCTCGGCTTCCCACGCCCCCGGCCCCCGCCCCTCGGCACGCCTCTCTCACGGAGCCCGATCGCCGACGACGCCCGAGCTCACCACCGCCTCCGCCGCCGACCACCTTGCGACCCTCCTCGGTGAGCCTCCCTGTATCAATGAGTTCCCGTAGCTTCGATCATTTTAGACCCTTCTCCGACCACCACCGGTCACCGGAGCTCTGCCGCCGACCGCCGGAGCGCCGGCGAGTTCCCTGGCCTGATCGCCGACCGGTCGTAGCCGTACACCATGGTCGAAGCCTCCTGTAGCCGTAGTCGGAGACCTTCTGTTGCCAGAAACTCCACAGTAGCCGTGGTCGGAGACTATCCCATAGTCGTAACTATCCTCCCGTAGTCGTAGCCTCCTCGTAGTCGTAAGCCGTCTACTGTGGTCGAAAGCTCCACAGTGGTCGTAAAATTCTCCGTGGTCGAAGCCACGACCATTTTCAACGTGGTCGAAGCCACGACCATTTTCAACGTGGTCGAAGCCACGACCGTTTCCAACGTGGTCGTAGCTTTTGCCGTGGTCGTAAAAGACTACGTGGTCGTAGCTTTTGCCGTGGTCGTAAAAGACTACGTGGTCGTAGCTTTTGCCGTGGTCGTAAAAGACTACGTGGTCGTAACTTTTGCCGTGGTCGTATTCCCCGAGGGCAAATTCGTAGTTTTTCTTTTTCCCTTTGATTTAAATCTTCCCGAGGCCATAACTTTCTCATCCTAACTCCGATTTGACCTGTTCAAATTTCTAAATTTTCTAAAATCATGAACTACTCAAATATACACTCTTTTTCATTTTTTTAATTTTATTTGAATTTATGTGTATTTATTTGCTTTGTTGCTTTGTCTTTTTCCGCGCGTAGAATCCGACGTCGTCGAAAACTTTGTCGACCTGCAGCAAGAGAATCAAGAAATCACACACGAAGGCAAGTCTCCTTTGATCATCTTGAACCTATGTTTGAGAAATGTTTTTAAATTATTTTAAAAGTTAATGCATTGCTATGTTACATAAAATGATAATTTCTGTTGTAGAAGTAATAGTTAAACCGATGATTGTTATGCCCTCATTTGACATTGACAACCATGTACCTTTGACACCCTAGGATTTCATTTGTCTCATTATTGAGATTATTACAAATTCTTTGATAATTGTTGTATCGGTAGTAAGATGCTTAGACATGCTTTATAACTTTAGTAACCTTGGAATGGTAAATACATTTCAGTGATCTATTCTTTTGTTCAGATGTGAGTGGCAATTGGTGTTGCCACGGTTCTTGTGAAATAAAATACAATTGTGAAAATTGTTTAGACGGGGCGGATGGTTGGTTTGGATTGGTGCGGTTAGCACGAGATCTTGAAAAGTGTATGTTCCGCCTAGTCAATTAAGGACCGACTCTTGTGTTTGTCCGATCCTCGAGCACTACCGCACAACCACATGTCTATATGGGTGCGACCTAGGCGATTAACTTATAATAGACTAGTTTAGGTACCACCATGGAAAGTGGATACCGTGGTTACCGGTTATTCAAAGTGAGGACAGGGTTACTGTACTCATACGGCGCAAGAGGGGGCTTCTGCCTGGGTGGTTAACCCTTCAGCGGTGAAACCTTAGCGGGTGGTGTCTAGCTAGACTAGAGTAAGGTAAAGGCTTTGTGATGAATTATCTGGGTCTCATGCCTAAGGAAGCATGCTGACTATTAAGATGACTTGTCTCTTGTGGGTAAAGTGTATAACCTCTGCAGAGTGTAAAACTATTCGAATAGCCGTGCCCACGGTCAAGGGCGGCAAGGAATGCTTTCACATGGTAGATCTTTATTTTGGTTTAAAACAAAGTTTTGGGAATCCGAGAGTGGATAGAACTCTCGGGAATTTGTCCCGTGGTTGGAACCGGTGTGGGTGGTTGGAACCCGTAGTATTAATCTTGGTGGTAGAATCCTTGTAATTAAAAATGCCTAATGATTTTAGTTAGAATAATTTCTTCGATTAAACTGTCGTCTTGAAAATAGTTATTGGTATTGGAAATAAAATGTCGCTTTGTGCAAAAGAGCCATAAAACCTTCTTTGTTAAACCTTACATCTAATGCATTTTCCCAAGACTTGCGGAGTACTTTATGTACTCACATACTACACCTAAAATATATCTCAGAGGAGTATGAAGTTCAAGAAGGAGACTTCGACTACTCTGCGTTGGATTTGATGAAGGATTTCAGACGTTTAGGTCGCTCCCGACCAATTGCCTCGTGGCGTATTGATGGGTCTTTATCAAGTTTATTTGCTTCCACTGTGTTTGTGTTTATTTGTGAGGTCTAGAAACCTCGTTTGTGTTGTAAGACCTTTGGTCGAGATTCTTTATAATATTGTAATATTCGCTTTGGCAATGTAATCATCATTTGCTTAACTGTGTGCACTAGCTTTGATCCGGGACTAGTCTTTGTAATACGAGGGTCCGGATTTGGAAATCCGGGGTCCCGACAGAGATGGTATCAGAGCCAATGTTGACTGTAGGACGTGACCTAATTTAGAATGGCAAAAGCCTTAAGGACCTATATTTATTAAAATATATATTTTAGAAAATATTTCTATACTTCTTTATCTCTATTCTATTTATAATCACTTACCCAAAATTGTTTACTAAACTTCTATCTTTTCAAAATTTGTAGATGGTCGGCTCTATCTCCGATTAGTGGGACTACATCTCCCATGTCGAGATCGAGGGTGCATTTGTTGAGCTTCTTCGCCAACTAATGCAAGACTGAAGTTCCGCTCACCGCCTATCTTCGAGGGCGGAAAGTCCGGATATTGGATCGAGATTCTTGGACAATGGAGGTATTCTGTATGCACGGAAGGGAATTCAATCCCATAGATACCCCATTGATCATCCCTGACCGATCGTTCGGACGCCACTCGGATGCAGCTCGTCGAGCCATAACCGGTCTCGTGTCGTTTACTGGGATTCTGCAGCAGTCGCCTTACTGTTTCTTTTCATCCACTTGTGCGGGACAGAGTCATCCGCAGCCCTTCGAGATCGCCGTGGGCGATCCCCGCTTTCACATCGTGTTCACTCACTCAGCGATGGCGACCACCTCGCCACGCTTTGGAGGAGATTGACGACTTGGATGCTTCTCACTTCCAGCTACCAAGATTCGACACTCTCCGTGCTCGGCTTATCCAGAGCCAAGCAACAGAGTTTGAGCCGGGCGACCCCAGAGCGCACGGCGGCCTCCACCGACTACACGCCATCTTCACCAGTACCAGCTGTCGTCCCCAACAACCAAGCTCCGACTCGTCGCACAGGACCCCGTACCTTACTCACGGCGCGCAAGAGTGTGCGGCGTCCTAGTCCTTTGCCCGACATCGACATCGGAGACTCTAGCAAGAGACGCAGCTCTCTCGCTCCGCCTCGCTCTCGGTCTATTGCCTCCAGCAGAGTGACCATCTCCACTCCCGTGCTTCTTGCAACCGCCCGAGTGTGGTTGTAAGTGCGCCACGGGTATCCTAGAGGAGGATCCAGAGGAGGACCCGAGGAGCTTGTCTTCGAGGAGGACAAGTAATTGCAGACAAGAGCACCCAATTTAATGTTTAATTCCTTAGAACGATTTGTATTTTATTCTAGTGTGTGGATGGACTGTACCAAGCACTTGTGCACCTGTGGTACAACCATTTCCTTTAAAATTTAATTTGAATTCAAGACAAGTTTCCTTTTCAATTTGTTGTCTGTGTTTTTCCTTGTGTGTTGGTTTGGGATGTGGTTTAGTCTCCCCAATCTCTTACCTATGCTACTTCCTCTTCCTTTTGCTAACCCCGCTTACCACGAAGATGGTGAACACAAGGAACAGGCTTGTGAATGTAATGAATGTTAATGCTCACCGTAAGGCAAGAATCCAATTCCACCCCGCCAGTTCAAGCTCCTAATCTGAATGATGATGGCCATGCAGTGCAGCTGCTCCAAGCCTTAGCCCAAAACCAAGTCCAAGAAATTCGCAGCACCCAATCAAGCACCACAATCCAAGCCGGGGAGTTTATGAGAACTCGCCCCCAACTTTCGGGGTCAAGAGATCCGATGGAAGCTGATGACTGGATCAAGGACGTCGAAAGGAAGCTGAATTTGGCACAATGCAATGGAAATGAAAAAGTGTTGTATGCTGCTCACCAGCTGAAAGGGATCGCAGCTAATTGGTGGGAGAACTATTGTGCTGCTCACCAGAATGCACAAGATATCACTTGGGTTGAGTTTGAAGAAGCATTCCGTACTGCACACATTCCTACTGGAATCATGGAAATGAAAAGGATGGAATTCTATAAGTTGCAAAGAAGGAAATCTCAACGGATCAATATCTCGAACAAATTTACCCAATCGCCGATATGCTTTGAGGATGTTGCAACCGATGCAAAGAAAAATTTGGAGATTCATGCAAGGACCGGATCCCAATCTCAAGGTGCAGTTAGTGTCTAATGATTATCCAACTTTCCAGCATATGGTGAACAAAGCTATCATCCAAGAAGATGCCCAACGCCAGTTACATGAAGTCCGAAAGAGGAAATTTCAGGCACAGCAGGGTGCCAATAACAATCGCCACCGTCCAAATCAGCCACACCTTTTCAGACCTTCTATGCCAAGTGTGCCGAGGACACCAATCAGTGGACCTCGTCCAATACCTCAGGCTCCTCGACCAATCAATGGAGGTCAAGCCCAACAAAACAAGATCGCAACAAGCGAGGAATTGATGCTTCAACTGCAAGAACATGGGGCATTACGCCAACAATCGTCTGCAGAACGCCAATGGTGACTCTGTCCGCTTTCAACACAGGGACTACTCCAAAGACGAGCCCCACCAACAGGACAAGTCCGTGGAACACCGCAAGTAGCAAGGACTCCACAAGTGATAAACAGGGGACATGTCAACCATGTTACACAGAGCGACTCGGGAAGCACCGTATAGTCCCGGTAAGTTCCTTGTCAACTCAAGACCGCCTCAAGATTATTTGATTCTGGAGCTTCGCATTCGTTTATTTCCAAAGGATTTGCTGAAAGAAACAATTTGAATGCTCAATTGTTAAGGAATAGTATGCTAGTCCAATCACCGGAAGGAAATGAGGACTAACACGGTGCGCCTAGAGCAACCGTAGATATAAATGGAGTTAAGTTCCTAGCGGATCTTATTATAATAGACTCCAATAGTCTAGATGTGATACTTGGAATGGATTGGTTAACCAAGTATAAAGGACAGATAGATTGTGCCAACCGTGCTATTACTCTTACCAACTCTGAAGGAATTCAAATAGAGTGCAAGCCGAGTTTAACCTCAAGGAATGGATGTGAGTTGAATAGCTTGAAGGGAATAACTATGGAAAAAGTCCCTATAGTAAAAGAATACCCGATGTATTTCCGAAGATTTACCGGATTGCCACCGGATAGAGAAGTTGAATTTGTTATTAACTGCACCCTAATGCCCCAATTTCAAGAGACCCTACCGGATGTCCGCCAATGATCTAGCGTAAGTCAAGAAGAGATCAAGAACTACAAGAAAAAGGATTTGTCGGACCAAGTTCTTCACCATGGGGAGCACCAAGATTCTAGTGAAGAAAAAGGATGGCGCTCACGATGTGTGTGGATTATAGAGCATTGAATGATGCAACAATCAAGAACAAGTACCCTCTACCCAGGATAGATGACTTGTTTGATCAGTTAAAAGGATCATGTGTCTTTTCCAAGATTGATCTACGATCAGGATATCATCAGATGAAGATCAGACCAGAAGATATACCGAAGACAGCATTTGCTACTCGTTATGGATTATACGAGTATACAGTAATGTCCTTTGGTTTGATCAATGCTCCTGCTTATTTTATGAATCTGATGAATAAGGTGTTTATGGAATATTTGGATAAGTTTGTCGTCGTGTTCATTGATGACATTCTGATATATTCCTAATGAAGAAGAACATGCCCAACACCTGAGGATAGTATTGGAAAAACTCAGAGAACACCAGCTGTATGCCAAGTTCAACAAGTGTGAGTTCTGGTTAAAGAAAGTAGATTTCTTGGGTCATGTTATTTCAGCAGGAGGAGTGTCTGTAGATCCCGAGAAGGTGACAGATGTACTTAATTGGTCACAACCCAAGTCAGTAACTGAGATCAGAAGTTTTCTGGGATTAGCTGGTTATTACCGTCGCTTCATAGAAGGATTCTCCAAACTAGCCAAACCACTCACCCACTTACTAAAGAAAGAAAAGAAGTTTGAATGGAGTAAATCATGTGAAGACGGTTTCCAAGAGTCAAGAAGAGGTTAACCGCACCAAGATTGACTCTTCCAGATATCAGGAAAGATTTTGAAATATTCTGCGATGCATCCAGACAAGGTCTAGGCTGTGTTCTGATGCAAGAAAGAAGGGTGGTGGCTTATGCTTCAAGACAATTGCGCCCGCATGAGCAGAACTACCCAACCCATGATTTAGAGCTAGCTGCCGTTGTGCATGCTCTAAAAATCTGGAGACATTATTTAATCAAGAACTGCTGTGAAATTTATACGGATCACAAGAGTTTGAAGTATATTTTCACTCAACCCGACCTCAATCGAGACGAGAAGATGGTTGGAGTTAATAAAGGATTATGATGTGGGAATTCATTACCATCCGTGAAAGGCTAATGTAGTAGCTGACGCCTTGAGCAGAAAAAGCTATTGCAATAATCTGATGATCAAAGACAATCAACCTGCACTTCATGAAGAATTTCAGCGGCTCAATCTAGAAGTAGTAGGAGAAGGATTCCTAACTACTTTAGAGATTCAACCAATTTTAGAGAACCAGATAAAGGAAGCCCAAAGAGAAGATAGTTATGTCAAAGAAATCAAAGAGAATATGAAAAGGGGTAAAGCACCAAATTTTTCAGAAGATGAAGAAGGTATTCTTTGGTTTGGAAAAAGAATTCTCGTACCCGAAAAGAAAGAAATAAAAGAGCTAATCCTGAAGGAAGCTCATGAGTCTGGATACTCAATTCACCCCGGAAGCACGAAAATGTATCAAGATCTCAAAGAAAGATACTGGTGGTCAAGTATGAAAAGGGAAATTGCTGAATATGTAGCCTTGTGTGATGTGTGCCAGCGAGTCAAAGCTGAACATCAGAGACCCGCTGGACTTCTGCAACCTTTGCAGATACCTGAATGGAAATGGGAAGAAATTGGTATGGATTTCATAACAGGATTTCCAAGAACCAAGTCGGGTTATGACTCAATTTGGGTTATTGTAGACCGACTAACAAAAGTTGCACACTTTTTACCCGTGAAGACCACATACTCAGGAGATAAACTCGCAGAGTTATACATGTCAAGAATAGTTTGTTTACATGGAGTCCCAAAGAAAATCGTGTCAGATCGAGGAACACAATTCACATCAAGATTCTGGCAGAGGCTGCATGAGCTCTTGGGGACAAACTTGAATTTCAGTACAGCATATCATCCACAGACTGATGGACAAACGGAAAGAGTAAATCAAATATTGGAAGACATGCTGAGGGCTTGTGCTTTGGCAAATAAAGCTAACTGGGATCAAAATTTGCCATATGCAGAATTCTCTTATAACAACAGCTATCAATCTAGCTTGCAAATGTCTCCGTTTGAACTACTGTACGGCAGAAAATGCAGAACACCTTTGTATTGGAAAGAAACAGGAGAAGGACAAGTATTTGGACCTGATGTGTTGAAGCAAGCAGAAGAGCAAGTTCATCGGTTCAAGATGATTAAAACAAAGACAAACAAGATGTAAAGCTACGCAGACAATCGTCAAGAGCTTTAGAATTTATACCTGGAGATCATGTGTATTTGAAAATTTCACCTTTCAAGGGTTTGCGTCGTTTCAATTCATCGGAAACTTGCTCGAGATTTATTGGACCATTCCCTGTTCTAGCCAAAAGGGGAGAAGTTGCTTACCAGTTAAAACTCCCATCTCAGTTGTCGAATGTGCACGACGTCTTTCATGTGTCTCAGTTAAGAAAGTGTCTCAGAGTTCCAGAAGAACAAATGCTTTTAGAAGAAGTGACTTTGAAAGAGGACCTATCTTATCCAGAGTATCCAGTCAAAATTTTGGATGAAGCAGAACGTCGAACCAGAAGCAAGAGCATCAAATTCTGTAAAGTGCAATGGAGTAATCATTCGAGTCTCAAGCAACTTGGGAGCGTGAAGAAGATTTGAGATCGAGTTTCCGATCTTTTCCTAGCTCCATCCGAATCTCGGCCGAGATTCATCCTAAGGGGTAGGTTTGTAACATCCCAAAATTTGCAAATCTTGAAAATTTAAATTCAAATTAATTATTTTAAAATATTTGGATCTTATTTGAATTTTTCTCGAGTTTTCCAGCTTTTAAAATCAATTTTAGAATCAAAAGAAATTTTATTATGAAAATATAACTTCAAAACATCTTGGAAATATTTTATTTAAGTTCAAAAGGTACCTAAAACTTATATAAATTTTTCTAGAATTTTAGAAGTTTATTTTGTATTTTCCGAGGCTTATTGAGTTTTCTAGTATTTTCGTAGAATCGAAATTAAAATAAAATTTAAAACCCTCCTCCTCCTCCGCCACGCCGACGGACGAGATCCACCACGCCGCTTCCCGATCCGATCCCGCCCGCCTCTCTCTCTCTCTCTCTCTCTCTCGGTCCCACTGTCGGCCCCTCTTCCACGACCACCCGGCCCGCTTGTCATCCCCACCTCCGCCTCCTCCTTCCTCGCGCCGCCGCCGCCCGCAACCGCCGCCCGGTCAACGCGCCACCCCCTCTTCCGCGCCCACCTCCCCAACCACCCCAACCACCCCGCTCTTCCCACGCCCCCACTTCTCCCTCTCTCCCACGCCCACTCTCCTCCTCTCTCTCTCGGCAACCGCCACTTTCCCCACTCCGCGACAAATTGCCGCCGTTCCCTCCCCTGCCCCTATAAAAGCTCCCCTAGCACCTCCGTCCTCCCTCCACCTTTTTCCCTACTTCGCTCTCACTCCCGGCCTCTCCACCACCCCGACACCGCGCCTTGCCGCCACCGCCTCGACCTCCCGTGAGGAATCGCCGCCGCCTCGGCCGTGCCGCACTCGCCACCACCCTCGGCTTCCCACGCCCCGCTGCCCCCGCCCCTCGGCCACGCCTCTCATCACGGAGCCCGATCGCCGACGACGCCCGAGCTCACCATCGCCTCCGCCGCCGACCACCTTGCGACCCTCCTCGGTGAGCCTCCTGTATCAATGAGTTCCCGTAGCTTCGATCATTTTAGACCCTTCTCCGACCACCACCGGTCACCGGAGCTCTGCCGCCGACCGCCGGAGCGCCGGCGAGTTCCCTGGCCTGATCGCCGACCGATCGTAGCCGTACACCATGGTCGAAGCCTCCTGTAGCCGTAGTCGGAGACCTTCGTTGCCGTAAACTCCACAAGAGGCCGTGGTCGGAGACTATCCCATAGTCGTAACTATCCTCCCGTAGTCGTAGCCTCCTCGTAGTCGTAAGCCGTCTACTGTGGTCGAAAGCTCCACAGTGGTCGTAAAATTCTCCGTGGTCGAAGCCACGACCATTTTCAACGTGGTCGAAGCCACGACCATTTTCAACGTGGTCGACGACCGCCACGTAGCCGTGGTCGTAACGTGGTCGTAGCTTTTGCCGTGGTCGTAAAAGACTACGTGGTCGTAGCTTTTGCCGTGGTCGTAAAAGACTACGTGGTCGTAGCTTTTGCCGTGGTCGTAAAAGACTACGTGGTCGTAACTTTTGCCGTGGTCGTATTCCCCGAGGGCAAATTCGTAGTTTTTCTTTTTCCCTTTGATTTAAATCTTCCCGAGGCCATAACTTTCTCATCCTAACTCCGATTTGACCTGTTCAAATTTCTAAATTTTTCTAAAATCATGAACTACTCAAATATACACTCTTTTTCATTTTTTTTAATTTTATTTGAATTTATGTGTATTTATTTGCTTTGTTGCTTTGTCTTTTTCCGCACAGAGAATCACGTCGTCGAAAACTTTGTCGACCTGCAAGAAGAGAATCAAGAAATCACACACGAAGGCAAGTCTCCTTTGATCATCTTGAACCTATGTTTGAGAAATGTTTTAAATTATTTTAAAAGTTAATGCATTGCTATGTTACATAAAATGATAATTTACATTGTAGAAGTAATAGTTAAACCGATGATTGTTATGCCCTCATTTGACATTGACAACCATGTACCTTTGACACCCTAGGATTTCATTTGTCTCATTATTGAGATTATTACAAATTCTTTGATAATTGTTGTATCGGTAGTAAGATGCTTAGACATGCTTTATAACTTTAGTAACCTTGGAATGGTAAATACATTTCGTTGATCTATTCTTTTGTTCAGATGTGAGTGGCAATTGGTGTTGCCACGGTTCTTGTGAAATAAAATGAATTGTGAAAATTGTTTAGACTGGGCGGATGGTTGGTTTGGATTGGTGCGGTTAGCACAAGATCTTGAAAAGTGTATGTTCCGCCTAGTCAATTAAGGACCGACTCTTGTGTTTGTCCGATCGAGCACTACCGCACAACCACATGTCTATATGGGTACGACCTAGCTGATTAACTTATAATAGACTAGTTTAGGTACCACCAGTGGAAAGTGGATACCAGGGTTACTGGTTATTCACAGTGAGGGACAGGGTTACTGTACTCATACGGCGCAAGAGGGGGCTTCTGTCTGGGTGGTTAACCCTTCAGCGGTGAAACCTCAGCGGGTGGTGTCTAGCTAGACTAGAGTAAGGTAAAGGCTTTGTGATGAATTATCTGGGTCTCATGCCTAAGGAAGCATGCTGACTATTAAGATGACTTGTCTCTTGTGGGTAAAGTGTACAACCTCTGCAGAGTGTAAAACTATTCGAATAGCCGTGCCCACGGTCAAGGGCGGGCAAGGAATGCTTTCACATGGTAGATCTTTATTTTTGGTTTAAAACAAAGTTTTGGGAATCCGAGAGTGGATAGAACTCTCGGGGAATTTGTCCTGGTGGTTGGAACCAGTGTGGGTGGTTGGAACCCGTAGTATTAATCTTGGTGGTAGAATCCTTGTAATTAAAAATGCCTAATGATTTTAGTTAGAATAATTTCTTCAGTTAAACTGTCGTCTTCGAAAATAGTTATTGGTATTGGAAATAAAATGTCGCTTTGTGCAAAAGAGCCATAAAACCTTCTTTGTTAAACCTTACATCTAATGCATTTTCCCAAGACTTGCGGAGTACTTTATGTACTCACATACTACACCTAAAATATATCTCAGAGGAGTATGAAGTTCAAGAAGGAGACTTCGACTACTCTGCGGTTGGATTTGATGAAGGATTTCCAGACGTTTAGGTCGCGCTCCCCAGTCAATTGCCTGTGGCGTATTGATGGGTCTTTATCAAGTTTATTTGCTTCCGCTGTGTTTGTGTTTATTTGTGAGGTCTAGAAACCTCGTTTGTGTTGTAAGACCTTTGGTCAGTATTCTTTATAATATTGTAATATTCGTCTTTGGCAATGTAATCATCATTTGCTTAACTGTGCACTAGCTTTGATCTGGGACTAGTGCTGTAATACACAGAGGGTCCGGATTTGGAAATCCGGGGTCCCGACAAGTATAATTATGGACTTATTTTCGAAAGGTTACTATTATAATTTTTGCTAGGGTGACAAGGCTTAGATATTCAAATGTTCCAAAGGAGGTATAGTACTAGCAAGTTGAATAATGGGCACATAACTAGAATCCTCAAACAAACATATATTTACATATGGAATAACATCATGCAATTTGATAATTTAACAAAAGTAAATTTGTAGAAAATGTAGGTTCAACATGATCAAAATATTGACTCGCCTTGGTCATAGTGAACTGGGTCTTGACAGTCAAGAGTAGCTGCTTCAACTTCGGCTTCTTCCTTTGAGCTTCGTACATTATTTTAACGTGTGCAAAAATTTGGATAAAAATTAGCAAAGCAAACAAATCCGCAAGAAAATTTCAAATGAACTCTAAAATTCATGATCTCGGTTCCATTGGTTAGATTTTAATTTTAGATGAATTTAGAAAAAATTTTCACACAATTCGGAGTTAAAATGAATTAGTTATGATTATTTGAAGCTCTCTGTTTGGAATAAATTCGAGAAATAGCTAAAAGTCTGACAGGCGGGACCCATAGCTGATTGTCGGGATGACAACGTGGTCGTAACAACTACGTGGTCATAAATCCAACCGCATGGTCGTGAGTTCAACCGCTCGGTCGTAAACGACTATGTGGTCGTGGCTTCGACCGCGTGGTCGTAGCGGCCACGTGGTCAGTTTCGACCGCTGGTCGGTAACGGTCGTGTGGTCAACCGCATGGTCGATTTCGACCGCGGGGTCAGTAACGACCGCATGGTCAGTAATGACCATGTGGTCGGTTTCGACTGCATGGTCGGTAACGACCGTGTGGTAGGTTTCGACCGCGAGGTCGTTTTCGACCGCATGGTCATAGCTCGACTGTGAGTGATCATGAACGGTACTGAGTGGTCGTAAATGACACAAAGTGGTAATAAATTACCCTAGGCGGTCGTAAATGACTCTGGAGTGGTCGTAAACGGCATAGAGTGGTTGGGAGGGGTTACGACCGCGTGGTGAAGAAATGAACGTGGTCGAAAGGCGCTTCGACCAAACGTGACCGTGTGACCGCCCGCATGGTTGTAGCTTCGACCACATGGTCGTAGCTTTGACCACATGGTCGTAAGTGACCATTTCACGACCATGTCTCTTTTACGACCACGGACTCTTCGACTATGGCTACTACAGTACTTTTTCGACCACTACTACGACCAACGACAGCTGAGTTTCGACCACATGAAGGCGGCGGCGGAACAGGGGACAACGGCGGCGACAACTTATGGCACCAGAGTCTGATTAACCAAGGGGGAGCATCTAGGTGGGCTTGGGAGTCTACCTCGATGGTCGGCTGGGCTCAGAAAGGTCGGTGGTGAGCTGGCGATGTGGGATGGCGGTGGTCGAAGGGGTCGCAGGGTGCTGGCGCAGTTCAGGTGACGGCAGGTCCGGTCGAGGGCGGGGACGACATAGTGATGCTCCAGGGGCGCCTCTGTGGAACGGAATTGGACTACGGCGGCGGCAATCGATGGTCGGCTCCTTGGCCGGGCTTGGGGAAGAAGAGACCGCCGGCGGGCTGTGGCTCTCGGGAGGCCAATTCTTTGAAGTGGGAGACTTGGTGGAGTGGTCTGGTGCTACCGGGAGCCCCGAGAGAGGCTTTATAGCCGCGGAAAGGTAGTGGCAACATGGGGGAGGGGCAGTTGAGCGGTCGAAGCCAGGGCATGGCGGTCGAGTGGCTACAGCGATAGGGATTCGACCTCGGGTCAGAGAGTGAGCGACGCAGGGCATGGCGTGGGGTGATGGAGGGGCAGGATCGTGCGGTTAGGTGCGGAGTCGGCAAGCGCAGTCGCACGGCTACAGGGTGGTCGACACCGAGCTGAAGCGGGCGTAGGCGCAGTGACGCCCGAAATAGGGAAAGCGACGGGAGAAGGAGCACACTGAAACTGACGGAGGCGATCAGGCGAGCTGGTAGCGGTGTAATCGGCGCCCGATTGACGCGACGGTGCGGTCAAAAAGTCGGTCACCGTGGTAGAGCGACGCGATGGAGTGAGGATGCCGGGCAGTTGGCGATGACGCGCGCGGTCTTCGGGAGTAGGAAGGGTGGGTCACTATGACGCGAGCGTGAGACATGCCTCTGACCATCGGTCCGAAGGAGGTGTGGTCGTGAAGCCAGGCTGCGGGCTTCCATTTGGCGAGGCAGAGAATGGCTTCGGCCGTGGTCGAAACAGGGAGAGAGAAAAAGGGCCGGCTAGGCCTAGCCAAGATTTGACTCAGGGCTCTTTTTATTATTTTCCATTTTTTCATGATCTTTTATTTGTTCTATTTTTCATAATTCATTTTTAATTTGTTGGAACCTCAATCACAAAACCAAGGAAAATCCATAAAATCTCCAAATATTAACAAAATACATTTCAAAACAATTCAAGGGCTACACCTTTCCCATGTTCAGATTTTCAGGATGTTACAAGGTAGTTCTTCAAGTCGTCAAGGGCGGCTTGACTCTCAATGCTCCACTCGAAGGTTCTCAAGCCTCATAGGATCTTGAAGAAGGGGAGCCCTCTCTTGGTTGAGTGAGAGACGAATCGTTGTAGCACAGCTAGCCGTCCAATCAACTTTTGCACCTCACGGATGTTTTGGGGAGGCTTCATATCAAGGATGTCCTAGATCTTCATAGGGTTCACCTCGATCCCATGCTTGGATACTAGGAAGCCCATTAGCTTCCCGGCTTATACTCCGAAGATGCACTTCTCCGGGTTGAGCTTCATGCTGGCTCAGTGTAGATTGTTGAAGGTCTCTTGGAGGTCAGCGATGTGCACCTGCATAAGAACACTTTTGACGACGATGTCATCCACATATGCTTCGATGTTGTGGCTAATTTGGGAGTCAGCACTTTGTACATGAGCCTGGAGAAGGTGGTGTCGGCATTCTTCAGCCTAAATGCCATCCAGACATAGTTGAATGTCTCAGAGGGGACGATGAAGTTGGTTTCTTCCTCGTCTTCCTTGGCCATCCACACCTGGTGGTACCCTGAGTAGGCATCGAGGAAGCTCATGAGCTCGCACCCTAAAGTGAAAACGACTAGCTAGTCAATCCTGGGGAGTAGAAAGTCATCCTTCAGACATTGCGGTTTAGGTTGGTATAGTCCACACACATGTTCCACCACTCGTTGGACTTTTCGATGAGAACTGGGTTGGCAAGCAACTTGGGGTGCACCACCTCCTGGATCATGCAAGCATTCCAAAGTTTCCTCACTTCGTGCCTCGCCATGGCCTAGCATTTACTCAATATCTTCTAAAGGCTTTGTTTGATGGGCTTGACCTCAGGCTTCATGGATAGCCAGTGCTCAATTATCTCCCTTGGGACACCAGGGAGGTCTTCGGGCCCCCAAGCTAAGACATCACAGTTTGCCCACAAGGCAGCCAATATGGCCTTCGTCGTTGTAGGGTTGAGGTTTGTTCTGAGTAGCATGGTCTTGGTAGGGTCAACTTCTAAGAGGGGTTCAACTCGAGTCTCTCTGTTGGGCATCAGCTTAGGGATCCATTTGCTGGAGGAAGGGGCTATGCCCCCGACTCATCTCCTGCGACTTTCGAAGCAATAGTATGCACATACCAAATCACTACTTGGATGTCCTGATCTATCTTCCTAGAATGGTCTTGGTCACCACGCACTGTGATGACCCCTTCAAGGCCAGAAAACTTCACACAAAGGCACCACCCAAAAGGTATTGGTATGGGATATCCACGATGATGAAGACCATGCTCTCACTTCAGGTGCCACCCCAGCCCTGAACCGCATGATCAACTCGATCCTACAAAGGGCTAGGACTAGTTCACCACCCAAACCGAGTAGCAGGACACCAGTCTCCGATAGGAGTGATCGTGAGATTCTAAGCCTGTCGTAAGTGGGGACAAATATGATGTTCGCATAGCTTCCCCTATCCAGAAACACACGCCTTACTTTGCACCTTTGTTCTCAGCTTGCATTCTGTAAAGCTGGAACTCATTTGTATTCGTCTTCCACGCTAGTACTCAGACCACACAAGTGGGTCAACAGAAGGACTACAAGAGCAATTAAAGAAGTCAGTATCCAGTCTGAAGACTATAGTAGGATAATCAGAGACTATGGACAAAGAGGCAAGTCACATGTCTTTGATCATATTGAACCTACACTCCTTTAATTATTTATTTATCACTACCTTCATTATGTTATTTACAAGTTGTTATTTATTGTACAATAATTGTTTAGAATGACATGATATTAGCTAATGTCCTACCACCCGAAAAAGCCATGTTTAATTTGATGGCCATATTCATCTTGACAAGTCTTACTAGTATTAAATGTATTATTAATGTAATCATGGTAGTGTAGGAACTCAACAAATCTTCCACTACTAAGAGATTGGCATTTTACTGATAGAATTTTAAAAGTGGTTCTAAGATAAGAAAGGATAGCGAGAGACCATGAGTTGTCGGGTCCCATGACCTTATCCTAGGGTGGAGGCTTGGACCGGAAAGGTGGCAGTGCAATGGGCACTGAAATATGGGTTTGTGGGTGGAAGTTACCTCAGTGAAAATATAAGGCCTAGACCCTTATGCCAAGTAAAGAACATAGCGATCACCCAACCACAAGCGTTGATTCGTCAAACCTGATCTAGTAACTACTCAAGTTCGATTGAATATCTACAATTGGTGGGGGGAGACCGAGGGTGAGTTCATATGGGAGGTGGTTAACCATACAACGGAGGGCTGCGACAAATCGGGTGAGGCCATATGTGCCACTCGAGTTTGTTGAGATCAAAAACCTACTTGCTAGAGTCTATATAAAGAATTGGGTAGTGAAAAGCCTTATTTTCTTAAGCCTGGACCCAGAGATTACGAGATCTCGTGGGTAAAGCTGGGCAGCTCTGCAGAGTCATGATTAATGGTATTCAAATACGTCGTGCTTTCGGTAAATGAAGCTGCGTTTAATGGGTGATTCCAATAGTGAAGCATAAGTAGATCTGGAAATGATTTGGAAATGTTGAAGTTTGGTAAGCAAGTTTTAAACCCCAATTCCTTAAGAAGTTATTGTTTTTTGTGTTTAAAAATGTTTACAAATAAAACTGCATCCACAACTACTTAATCAAACCCATATATCCCCATCCTTTGGAGATCTTGACAAGTGGTTATATAGCATTTCCCCATGTGACTTATTGAGTACGGTTGGTTGTACTCAATTTTGCTTTATTTTTCCTCTAACACAGAGATCAGAAGAAGAAAGGATGTTACAAGTTTTCGTGTTAGGGTTTCGACCGCACTCATGCGTTCCTATGGAGTTTTCTTTGGTTCTTCTTATTGTAAGTTAAGTTTTGGGCTTGGACGCCCTTAAAATTGTTAAAATTGGCCGTTAGGTCTTTATTTTAATCAAATTAACTCTTTTTGAATGTTCATGAGCAGGCATGATACTCCTTTTGTCTGCAACTGAACTCCTAGGCTGTTGCGAAACGTACGAGGACCTTATTACCAAAAACGAGGGTGTTACAGAGTAATATCAGAGTAGGCTTGACTGTAGGTTGTAACCCTAGGTGTAGGTTTGATTACGATAAGAATACAATTTCACAGTCATATTTTCAAATACAAAAGGATTTCGCAAATCATAAGTATTATCGCTGTCTCGCCTTTCCTATTTCTATCTTATATCTCTTAGACATGTGATAAAAAGCTTTTCTTTTGAGTTTTGTCAAAATCTCAAAAATTCGTATAGTCATTTAGACTAACTTCTTGTTGTAGGTATTTAACCAAATGAAACAAAAGCTAACCCTAGTTGAAGAAGTGTTAAGGATGGTGTTAAGAAGAATAGTACGAATACCCTGACCAAAGCTTTTCCTTCTGAAAAGTTGTAAGGTCACCGCTCGATTATTTAACAAACAATACCCGCTTGATATCCTTGATGCAATGGGTAAAAACCATTCAAGTAAACGAAGATTTTTTTTTATTGTGTTAATAGCTGAATTGCACTATTAGCCTGTAGGTTGCTATATAAGCAATTTGTGCAA